>CM030369.1:16563196-16656100 GCA_003604175.2 Clonorchis sinensis | reverse complement strand
TCAGAACCAAACATTAAATAGTCTTTGACCCAGTTGACCTCCTAAAATACATACAGTGAAGTTCATCTTGAATTTCCCCGATCCTGAGCAATGGTTATCTCAAAAGAAACTTCATGATTTACTCCGTGAAACGAATGATGTTCCAGCTTTCCTAAGGTCTCAAACTGGAATCCCGGTTCTTGGAATCTCAGTTCAGCAGATATTGTAATCTAAGAAAGACCATACCAACAATACATCACACTCTCATCACGGGGATCATTTGGGTGCTCATTTCTTCCCTATTTTTGCAGTATAAGCTTCACTGACCTCCCCAAGAGCAGCATCCCTAGTGGATTGTGGTTGTGTAGTGGAAGTTTTCTATACACATGAAATCGTCCTGCGCTTGTAAGCTTGTTCAATTTCGAATCGGCTTCACTAGTGTTTGATACATCGTTCTGTTATGGGCAACCATCACGTGACAACTACAGAAGAATAAAATAACAGGGAGGTTTGGCATTATGTCGCCGTGAACAATGTGTGGGTTAACTCAACTCTTACCAAGCAATTACAGCTTCTAAATGGGGGTCCTTGTTCTGTTCGAAACAGTCGAGAAATCGTCCATGTGCTGACTTGTAACCCGTACCACAGTTATGCCGTAGCTGCAACGCATTCCCCGCAATATGGTGGATGAATGTCAGATTCACGGTCTTTTTGGAAGAAAACTACTCTTAGAGTGGAAAAAAGAATGTGGAATTTAGGTTTTTGGGACGTAGTCCCTCTGAAGACGAGAAATTGCACAAAAGTCTGGTATGGAACTGTTCTGTCGGACTTCCGTGACAGTTAGCACATCATATGTGCTGGGTTTCGGTCACATAGGGGTAATTTCGGCGATAACTTTTTACTACTCGCCAGAAATCGAGGTCAGTCGTCTTTCGGTTTTAGTGAAAATCTGCAGACACGCGATTTCGTTTCCGATTGGATTGTCGTAAGTCACTGATGATTCGTAATATTCATCGGCTGACAAGATACAAATCGTGCAAACCGTGTTTGTCAAGTAATCCATACTACTTGCTAGTCGAAGGACACCTGATCTTACACAAGCAGTACAGTAGAACACTAATGGAGGGAATCCTGTTGCATCTAACTCACCGCTAAAACAAACCACTTCAACACCGTACCAAAATATTGATTTTACAGATAAGTAAAACTCTTTTGGCGTTATCCTAACTTTTACTGAAGCATCATTTCTGAAAATACATTATTCGCCAAAAGGACCGAACAGACCCGGTCAGATCCTTCGTTTGGCTGTCGTTGAAGCTACTCCACTACAACATCATAACTTCTACCTTAAAGTCATTGGTCCTGAAGCGTACCAATGAATGTCCACCATATTAAACGTTTCAAACAATTTTAGTACACACATTCTAGTCGTGCAACTGAGCTTCTCTTTACCACTTCAGATCAAGACAAAGCCAGATACTGGATCAATAGTATATAAATTAAAATGCAACCACCTCTAGTAGCAACCGTGAGGCCGTCAAAGTTGATTTTGTATGTAACTATTCAATTTCCTGTTGAAATCAGCTGATGATCATTGTGCTCACAAGCTGAGTCCGCGATGGCTCAGTGGTTAAGGCTCGAACTTATTGACCGGAAGGTCTGTGGTTCGAACCCAACCTCTGCATCTCGACTGCTCTTGTTTAAGCCTGGGCAACTTGGCAGTATTTCGGCCCTCGTGCTGCTTTCGGGTGGCATGGCAGCCAGGCACCGAAAGTCTGGTTACACTGAACTGTGATCAGGGTTGGATCAGTCGACTGAAACAATCGATGGACCCGCTTAGTTATGCTATAAGATCCGTTTGTTTACTAATACACCTTGTCAGACGTGCTGCGGGTAAAAAAAAACGAACGAACTGGAAGCAGCAGTATAATTCACAGGCTGAACATTCTCCTTGATAGTGAGTCAATCGCCAAGCAGATTTCACTGAATAAACTCTTCCGAAGAAAAAACCGGAAGCAGAAATCTTCGGAAAGGCAATGGGTGCACACTCAGGCATTATCGAATAATTTAACCGGTTAAGTTAGATAAGGCAAACAAACCTCCGAGCTATTCTTTCGCAATCGCCCGAAGAATCAGTCAATGTCATTTTAACAATCCACAAGATAGATAGATTTTTTCGTGAAATTCACTCCTCTGGGCGTCACTTTTGTTTTAGAGTGAGGCTGAACTGACTCCAGCGGAATCTCTCGTTTATGATATTGTTCCTCAGCTGAATGTGCTGCGCAGTGGCCTCCTCGTAGCTCTGTTGGTACCATATTTAACAGGATGTACTGCGATATCTCGAATGTCGCACCAACTGAAATATAAAGCGGCGTTTATGAGGTATATTTGATAGGAGTTTCCATCCACTGAAACCAAATTGCTGCGCGAACGAGTGTATCACGCTCATGTTGTGCAATTTGGGTTCAATTAGAACACAAGATTGACGGAAAATTAAAGGTTGCACCTATCCGGTAAGCTCTAGGATGGGCGAAACCGGGTGATGGACCGGTTTTCAAAGAGTTTTCACCAACATTATGGTACCGTGGCCCGTTCGCTTGAGGTGGTTACTGATATAGGCTTAGGAAAGCTACGGAATGAAACTAAGTCTATCGCCTGGGGCATCGAGAAAGTCCGCAGTAACCTGGGTTTGAACGTTCGAACACTCCAGACAATTCACACGCCTCAATACCAGTTAGTTAAAAGCAATACAATGTTGTATAAGTTCTTTAACGTTCAAGGTCATTTCATGTTCACACACGAATTTGGAAGAGCCTAGGCGCACCTTTTCAGTGAATAGCCATACTTGGATCGATAGAAACGACTCAGGACCTTGCTGAATGGCAAGCAATTTTGGCTCCAAACGTCACATTTCAGAAGGCAGGATAGCCCGATATGTGTGAAATCGATTAGCTCTAGAAAGGTGAGGCACAACGACAGGATAGTTGACAAAATTATGGACGTGAGTGACAGCTCAGCATTCCAAGAAGACAGTAAAGATGGCAGCGATGTTTTAGACCAGTGAGGCTGAATGTGATTGACAGCAGAAAATCTCATACACCTTTGATCTCATCACTTAGAACCCTCTGTGTGAAGGTTCTCTCTCTGAAAGGACTATGTGTGGCTGTGCACGACACCCACAAATGTCAGACTATAGCTCCGAGCACTTTACCACCATCTCACCTTTCTCTCTCGCTTACTAGAGAGAAAGAGAGACGCAGCCTACTCTAGTCGCATTTTTCTCGAAAAATTACTCCAAGAGATCCTCTCAGTATCCACCATACTTTCATTTGCCTCGTAGCTAATGGTCAGTATTTCCCCCCAAAAAAGTAGCTACAGTAATTTTATTTCTGGGGGACTTGGGAGGCAGAAGTACATATCTGAACGCCTACATATTTGGCCTCAAGAACTTCCAAAAAATAAACTGAGAAATGGTCTCTATAAAGTGAACTGACTATCATATTCGTTTGTCGGCCAACTCTTCTTATACGGGTAACGTCTATTCGATAAGAAATCAAAGTAACCTTTCCCTCTCCGTCTCAGGAAATGGATTTCAGCAGGTTGGAAGCTAATTCAGCTGTGTGCTCCCTCCGAGATGCTCATCATTACCTCAGTTAAAGAAACCTTGGTGAAAAGATGTCACAGAACCTGGAAAATGACGAACGCAATACTCTACTCCCTAGATTGGGCTTCAGAAATATCTCCTCGAAGGTGTTCTTTCCTCTTTTCAGGGTAACTGGTGATAGTTATATTCCATGCTTTCTGCACTGAGATGGTGGGACTTCTCTCGTATCAAAGTGGTTCTCAACAACCTCCTGGACAGTTCGATAGATATTTTGCTTTTATCTACAGTGTATGCGGTAGATATTCAGTGTTCTGAACGTTCTTGCGTCACACGTATTATTTAATGGTATCAGGGAATGCGAAACTAGTCGTCTTCAAATGTAACTTTATGTCAGGTACTATGAAACTTTCAATATTAGTAAAGAGCTCCCGTGAGCTGAAGTTTGGTTACCGAATATTGATTTCCTATCTTGTCAGATTCTGTTCATTTTTTAATTGGTTGATCAGGGTCTAGCCCAGCTGATAGATAATCATGAATGCCAGAGTCATTCGTACCAGTCACGTGATTGTCTAGTTCGCTGCATAACAGACAGGAGTGCTGGAATGCTGCAGGTCCGCTGTGGTTCCGGGTGGTGTGAGCGTCTGAAACGAACCCCGGATTCAGTGCAAACCAAAATGCGTCATCCTACCCAAACTGAGTATTACGATGGGCTTTGGTTAAACCATATCGGTATAGAGCTTGACATCAGTTGTTTTATTATTTCACCAGCCATATAGCAGAGTTGTGTTTTGTGTCAGAACCAGCTGAAACAAACACAACTATCATAAACGAGATGTGAATTTGGACCACACCAAAGTTGCACAAAACCGCCGGAGAAGAAAATCTGTCAGCCATTCTTATCTTGTCAATTTGATCAGACTGAGCGCAGTACTTGAACACAATAAGGTTTCCAGACAAGGTGGACTGATTCGGAAACCACGTGAGGCGGTTAAACAGTGTATGTGAATACTTTTTACCAAACTCTCAGAACTAGCGCTCGAACAAAGTCACCTAAACGAAAAATGAGGTTTTTCAAGTGAACTGTTTGGCATGTTGACAAAGTCATGAACTCTATTAGTCCCCCCCCTATACCATAAAAATTAACATTTAGGCTGACTTGGCTTTAACAGGAAGGACTGAACTGAACTATGCGAGCAAATGATACTTTGCGGTTGCCCAAAGCAAGAAAGGGGATTTGGTTTAGGTACAACGCCTTGAGCCTTTGACTCAAAAATCTTACTCACAAAGCAGTAAAGTTTTGGTCGGAAACCCTGTCCGTAGCCTTTGACTCAGAGGCCCGAGAGACAACGGGCAGTAGGGCTGTCTTTGGGGACCCTTCCCGGAGATGACCCGCTCCCCTGCAGAGTTTGGCCTAACCCGAGGGCGTAGGGATTATAAAATTACTGTCTCATTCCTGATGCGGCTGCGCACAACAGCTGCCTTTTGAACAGCACCGGACTCTTTGGTTTTAAAAGTATTTCGACCGTACTGAGTAATACGCCGGCGGTAACGGTCAACCGTTCGGCGATCGGAGTGTGCGGTTTTTGAGGCCGAACATTTCTAACCCGTCCATCCTCGGGGGAAGGCAGCATCGCTGCTTCCACGAATGTGGACATGCTGGTCGCCTAGAATAAATGCCTTACTGCCTTCAGAGGACAGTGTGACTTTAACACAGACCGCGTCGTAGCACGATTACTCTCGTATGCTCTCAGGATGACTGCTCCCCATTGGCCTTCTTGACATGGCTGCACCTTGTGGAACGAAGTTCCAGTCAGTGAAGTCCGCGGGATCATTGTAGTACTCAAGCCCCATCACCACGTCAAGGTGGTAGCTTTAAGTCAGGGGCTTTAACAGGAGACTCAGTCGAATCCCAGCTGAACCTCTTGTCCATGATATTCTTCAAAGGAATGTCCCGCACAGAGAGCGAAATCCGTCGTGGGTTGTCGAAGACTGTTCAGGAACCTTATGTTCATTTTGTTCGGTCTGAACAATGCATTGTGATATCTCAAGTATCGTACGAACTGAAACATGGGGTGGCCTTGTGCAACGTATTCAATTAAATAAAAATATCTTAAACGAGAGACTCAGCAGTAATTCATCTTAGTGTCCCGCGAAAACCAAATTCATTTGCAATGGAGGGTATTTGGCGAATTTAGTCCAATTTAGGTTCAAGAAGGGTAACTGGGTTGACAGACTGCGAGTAAACAAGATGCGTGAAACCAGTCGTCGTTTGTCAACGGAAGGTCTTCAGCGTATCATGTCGAGTTTGGCTTTAAGCTAACCCAGCCATATTTGTCACAATAGGACAATGGACAAACTGGACTTGAACCGACTAACTTCAAAGGCCCCGTGCGTCTTCCTAGATAAAAATTCCATAACTGTTTTGATTTAATCATGCCAGCGAACTCTGGCAACCCAGCTGATGCCAAACCCAGCAAACGGGGTGCATGCGTTGTCCGTTTAACCTCAAAAGTATGCAATTACTCACGTGACTTGCAACTTGTCGTTGATTTCAGTTGTTGTCGGCCTCGATATCTGCCCTCACATTCATTTCTACTGTGTTGGCATTTGGTTAACAGTGGGTTTCGACTAGGTCAGAAATATTTTACGCCTAGACTTCCAAGTTTCCAAGTTCCAACTTCCAAGCTCTGCAATTGAAGTCCATCTACGTCGAGAAGCCGAGAACCAGGGCACAGCATCTCACGAATCTTCGGGACGATTCAGACCCGTTACCCCCCCCCTCCCCCCGACCGGTAGCTTGAAGACTACCGTTCGGTCACGAGAGGCTGATTAGCAGCGTGATTAGCTCGCAATTAGACAGTATAGAGCGCCACTCATCCTTCAGTCACAAGGTTCACATCACGTAGTCACGTGCGACCGGCCAGTGTTTGTCAACCCGCATTCAGACTGACCAAAGTTGATGAAGCACGTGTTGGAACTTCACAGTATGCACATCCCAACCCCCCTGCTTGTGGTCTGGTGTCAACTGTTTCTAGGCTAGTAGGTGCATTAGAGGAGGCCAACTAATTGGTCGCTCAAAAAACTGGATACAGGCACATGACCTGTGAGTGTATTCCTGTTGCCAACGCTGTGCCGGTCAAACGATGAGCTCACGCTCTGACAGGGCCAAACATATGAACTGTAGATGTAGTCGAGTAGGACTGAAACTCGAGTCTCATGCTTCCCTTGACTGTATGGACTCACCGGAATAGTTGCACTAGGACATGAAGAGGACTGTTCAAACGACAGTGATGTGAACGTGAATTCCACAAAGAACGCAACCTCCTACAACATAATCAAAAATTGTCCTACAGGTTTCAATGCGTCCGTGGAGCCACCTGAATGGGAGATCCTGACAAGCGGGGTCAATCGATCCATACAACCAGAACAGTTACTGGGTCGTAGTTTGAGGCGTCGAGCAAGCCAAACACATTCGCCCATTCAGACGTGTCCAACGTGCACTGGTGGATCAGTGGTGACCCGTTCGCCTCGTATGTCAGACGTCCGGAGTTCCGGCGGAGCCAAGTATATGAACTGTTGGTTTCGGTCTACTAAGGACAAAACTCGAGTCCAATGCTTCCAACTTTGGTGTGAACCCACCATAGAAATTGCTCCAGGACACACTCAAGGCTGTACAAACGAGAGGGATGTTGGATTTAAACCCTAAAATTTGCGCAACCACTCACGAATAAACAACGAAAACTTCATTTAACTTCGTCTTTGGATTCAGCCGTGACAAACATTGGATACTAAAAAATAGACTGGACACAAGTGTTATCAATCGCGTTAGTTGTCAAACCTTTACAATTCAGCTTTCTCCCGTACTAATCAACCGAACAGTTTCGAGTGAAAAGACCGAAAACTTTGCAAACGAACCACACTGGTATGTCGTCAAACTTTTCCCATTGTGTAGGTTCATCAGTAGTACATATCTGCTCATTTTGTGGAAAACTGTTTATTGCACCAAATTATAGGCTTTCGAACTAGACATTCGAATTCCGGCCTGCAGTCTCAATTCTGCGTGTTTTGAACACGCAGACGACTGGATTGAACATTATTGATTGCTACGTGGCACCGCTCAACTAAAAATGATCCGAGATTATACTGCAAACATCACTCATGGAATGGCTAATCAGACCTCAATATGTAGGTCGGTTCACAGTAATGAGATGTTTTTCGTTACGCGTGGGGCGTCGCTTAAACAGTTAGAAGGAAATTAGCGAAATACACTCATTTTCATGGGAGACCCAACTGAATATCTTGTGTACGATGTTTTTCTTCAACTCATGTTTCATTGGGTACAATACGTCAGTATTACAACACACTGGATAGATGTAACACACACACACATTCAGTTTAAGAACATCCTAAACGAGAGATTCGGTTTGATCTACCATAAAAACCAAACAGAAATGCAAATGAGTGTAGTTCACTAACTTCGTGTGTTCTGGGTTCACGTAAAACATATATAGTTGAGGGAAACTCAGGGACTGTGCCTAGCTGATGAGCCCCAAGAAGGCCGAAACTTGTCGCGGACTATCGACTATTTTTTCCCGCAACTTGTGAGTAGCGTGTTACGTTTAAACAGTAAGATGGGAAGTTTATGGTCAACTGAGATAGTGCGCAAGTTGAGCAATAAAACACAGGAACTGAACTAGCTTAGGCTCTGTACACAAGGTGCATTGACTGCTCAAGGGACAATACCCTTCGTAAAAACAACGAAACCTAACTGACCTGAACAGTAAAAAAAATTAGTGATAAATTGTGAAAGCTTCTATTCAGCACAAGACGTTTTTAAATGGTATCAAATAGCATCAGATAGACTGAGGCAGAGGCCTACGGACGATTCACCTGCTTTCACTTGCAGCGAGTGCAGCTGAAGTTTCCTTTTTTAGACCTTATTAAGCGTTCCAGTCGGGACATGTACTCCGCATGCCAGAAGACCGTCTGCCTCACATAGCTCTTTTCTCCCAGCCCTGTGCTGAGTGTAAGCGACCGAGAGGTGGACAGTGTATGACCTGGCAACGAAGTACGAAAACACTAACCAGTAAACTTAGTCGAGTGGGCAGCTTTCGCCGATAGGGAACCCCGGGACTCAAATCACCAGTGGTTAATGACACTGGCAGAAATGGACCAATCGCGCATTTAGTGGCGCTCATGCATCAAAGCTATCGCCTTCAATGTATAGCTACGCAATTTCCGAACAAACTAAACATGCCTTCGCCTCCAAGACTTGGTTCAATGTTCCAGTTCCCCGTTTTCCGGTGATCGAAACTGTAGCAGCTGGAACCAATGTACCTATGGCATACGGTTTATAGCTAATGAATTGATTGAACTGAATTGATTGTACATTGTTGCGGTCTCCAACTGTTCTAATAACGTTATGGTTTTGGAGTAAAAACTCGCAAATGCAAAAGTAATAGTACTAATACGGAGTACATCCAGGTTTTGGGGACGCATTCACAAGGGCAGAGAAATCGTGTAAATTTTATCCGTGCGGATGTTAAAGTCACCCTGAACCAAAGGTTTTCAAAAGAGTCAAGAAGGTAAACGCACAAGTACGCGTGTTTCATCACTGGGAATAGGTAAGCTCACAACGGGTCACTACAGACTCAATATGTAGACGGAAAACTATTTACTTAAGGCTTCACAGGCCACTGTTATCAGCCATGCTGTCGAAAACACAAGGTACTCGACCTTCATGAATGTAAACCTAACTGAATGCCTACGGTCATCGAATGCCACAGAAGTCATGTGTTGGCGGTGTTGCACGGGTGTTGGGTAGCACGGGTGTGTTAAATGGTCGTTAGTCTGTTCGCCGAGCTTGGCAGTTGGGTTGCAAACGTTTCATCACTAATCTAGGCGACATCTTCAGTGCATGGTTGAGTAAGTTCATCCTCTTCTGTCCGTGATTATGTAGTTTCTAAGCACTATCTAATACATCTAAAGTGATTGGCTAATCCCGAGATGGCTTTGGCGTAATTTGAGTGATCTGCTTGAAATCTGGGCTGCGTTGTGCTCTCATTTCCGTGTATCTGGTTGGTTCATTGTTGAGCCGTTTCCTTCTTAATTTGTGGTCTGATTACGTTCCACCTGACTGGTTGCTTGAATAAGTCAGAAGTTATGTGTTCTGTGAAATGCCGGATGAGCTCCGCATTGTCGTCACACAAGACCACCATGCAGATGGCTAGAAGTGGATCCTTCTAAATTGGCACACGCTGAAGAATGTGTTTTATCATTCACGCTTTGAACGATTCTTAATGTTTATTAGCCCGTTTTCAAATTCAGTATTCCGGTATGATCTCGCGACGTGACTGCTACGTGGCAAACCGCCGAACAGTTTTCCCATTGAAGTTTCAATTCCTACTCTGAAGACCTTTATATGAGAGGAAAAATTCGTTCGTCGGAATGCGTGACTTGTAGTTATTACGCTGTACCCATGTACCCGTGCTTTGACCTTCAACGAAGACGCTTGGAACTCTCGTGCCTGCCCGCAAGACAGACTTGGGTATCACTGTATCAGGCTTTTGTCCAAGAATTGTGACTACTTCAGCGAACGGCAGTGATGACGTCTGGTTCCACTAAACTTCGAATTCATCGGATGGGTGCGGCCCCTGAGTTTCCGTGAACTCTGTGCTCAGTGTGTACGCAGTTCGTGAAATACGTTCATTTGCAAACTGCTTTGATTTTAACGGAAGACTTAACCGAATCCCAGCTGAATTCCACGCTTATACTATTCTTCAGTTGAATTTTGAGGAAAACTTGAAGGTTGCGCCTAGCTGGTGAGTGCCAACAAGGGTTAAATCGGTTGTGAGCTGAGTGGCGATGAGTTTCCAGTTATCCAGTGTTCCACTCATAAAGTGTGCTGTGATATCTCGAACATCGTACCAACTGTCACACGAAGCGAACTGTGTGCAACACATTCACTTGGAGAAAGTGAAGGAGGTTGGGTGTAAAACATCCCCCGTTTGTCAGTGAAGTAAACTCTGATAGAAGTGGAAGTATTAGTGATGGGTAGTTTATAGCGCAATGACTCTCGACAAAACATCCGTAATTGTTCATAAGCTCGCTAAGAATAACAGGGGTATGGTCACATGGTCAGTAAACACAGGCGATAACGTGCTAACTCTCTTATTTTACACGGCCAAACATAAGAAAACGCAAGAGTTGGCATGGCAAACGCCCAATTCGTGAAAAACTCTATCCCTCTGCAGTCATCCAAAACATGACCGTTCAACGAAGATGTTCTTAATTGCCTGGATGACTTTGCTCATCTGACCTTCGATCCTCCATCCTCCCGATTTGATCCAGTAATCACTCCCTACAATTGTGATTATTCCTGGATTTAAAACGTCTGACCTGAACCAAGCCATATCGAAACTGCGCTGAAAACCCTGCGGAAATTGCTATCCATTCCAAAACCGCTAATATATGCCAGATAGTTTAAATCACCCATCGGATAAAGTTGGTTTTTCGCCCCACCGTGCATTTTTCTGAGGGTTGCACCTCACCCCGAGCTGGGTGACATCCGCGTTGTAATGAGCTGGAGGAAAGACTGATGTTCATGGTGCAAAGGTCCCAGTTACCAGTCAATGGTGGATGACCTCCAGCTTCTGTTGCTCCAAAAGACAGTGACTGGATTCCAGGTTGCCTCCAACCGGATCTATAGAATGGTTGTGCGTAACTGAAAATTCTCATCACCTGGTAGTAGCCTTTCAAGTAATTCATGCTGGAAGAAGCTTTGTATGCCGTTTGGTCTGACGGTTTCTGACAAATACCACGGATCTCAATGCTTTTTCCTCTTTAAGACGTGTACACACGCGGTTTTCCACAATGTCACCGTCTTTCACCGTCGTTCTGATGCTTTAAATTGATCCAAGCCGTTGATACTTACGCCAAGCAAGACTGTGGCTCACGGTCAAACACAGTTTGGTAACAGACTCAGGGTGATTCGCTCGTAGGATAACCTGGCGACTAGACCAGAGACCATCAATTATTTTCGGAGCAAGAGAGCATTTAGACACATTTTTGTAGAAGCGCATGCAAAGCCCTTGAAGCAGAGCTTTCAAAACTGACACAGTTAGTTAGTTAGTTAGTTAGTTAGTCAGTTAGTTAGTTAGTTAGTTAGTTAGTTAGTTAGTTAGTTAGTTAGTTAGTTAGTTAGTTAGTTAGTTAGTTAGTTAGTTAGTTAGTTAGTTAGTTAGTTAGTTAGTTAGTTAGTTAGTTAGTTAGTTAGTTAGTTAGTTAGTTAGTTAGTTAGTTAGACCGAGAAATCTAGTCAAGACCGATGCAACCATCATACTTTTCCACAGACCTTAGCATTGTGCCCTTCCGTAACGGATTTAATCACGCATTTTGCTAGCTGATCGATTTATTGTCTCAGGTGTCTTTCAAGAAATTCATTAGTTCCACGGAGCCAACCTTTTCCTGAGTAGCTTCCACTCTTTTTATCTCAATATTTTATGATGCGAATCAGCATCTCAGCGAATCACATCTAACTGTTCTAAATCACGTCATACTACAAGTTCACTTCTATACCAACCTGTCCTGGTTATCACTTTCTCAGTTCTTTCTCTCCCCCCGCACAACGATCCCTCTCCACAAAAGACAATGATCTCGGAAGATGAGTGGCAAGAACTGTTTCCCGAAAGATGGGGTGTTGGGCAGAAATGGAAGGCAGAATATGAAGACAAAGATTTCTTCCATCCTAAAATGGAAGTGGACTATTATTCGTATGGAAATTTTATCAGCGCTATGGGTAGAGCAAAACGCTTAGGTGTGAACAATTTCCTGACAGAACCTGGTTCCGCACACGAGGACAATATGCGCGAATTGGCCGCCTTTTTAGCCATCTGTTCAACCCAGACAAACAATGGACCAGATGCTTTCTACTACAGAGAATGTGTGGAACATGAGAGACATCAGGGAGATAAAAACATTTGCTTGTATCGCGATGTTCGAGACCGTCGTGACTTTGTGCTGTGTAACACTCCGAGCTACTATCCTGAGGGATGTCGGCTTGCGGGAGAAAAAAAGTTTCCCGTACAGTCGTACCACGGAAGGGGACCGATTATGCTCCGTGGTGCATACTACTACGGTCTGTTTAGTGAATTCGTCTTCGGCAATCCGGACAAGCTGTTACAGAACCCGGATCTCCTAATCAACGACGGTGAACTCGGATTTCTATCCGCCATTTGGTTCTGGGTAACGGATAAAAACGGACGACCTTCATGCCATCGAGCCATGTATCGCTACCTGAAACATATTCACTCTTGGGGATTTGGTCACACAATCATTGATGTGAGTGACGGGATGGAGAGCAATGCCATGGAAGGAGGCACAGCTAATCATGAAAGGTTGGTTAGCACGCGGACTCAATTCTACCGGAAATATGCAACTCGCTTTGGTGTGAACATTGGAATTAAAGGAGAACAATTGGACACTGTGGGACTCGAGTAGACAAAGAAAATTGTTTGGATGATCAAGGGATTTCAAGCGCGCGTCGTCTTCTTTTCTAGACATATTTTTCTCTTACAAACTTTCTTTTCAAAAGGTTGTGTAAATTTTTCAGTGAATCATGGATTCTTATGACCAGCACTTTCAAGAATAGCTAGAACAATAAACATTATGATAGCTACTCATCCAGGTAACGGGGACACTTATCGAGTAGTACATATTGTACCATGTTTTTTCAAATTTTTATTGCTAAATGTGACTGTTATTGATCTACTTTGGTGGAACTGGATGCACTGTGAGTGGGATGCATTAGATATAAATTTGTTCGTGGGCAAAAAAACTGGAAGAGGCGAAGTATATAGGCTATTCACACCCGTTCAGTTTGACCAGGCTGACTTAACCTCACAGCAACAAATTCACACGAATTAGACCGTCAAAGTGCTGAATAACACTCGAACTTTGTCAGGAAGGTCAGATTCCTGAAAATAATCACAGAATGCCCGAAAACGACTGAGAACCTAAAACTCCGCCAAATTCTCAATAGGGAAGCCGGCAAGCGTCCAGGCTAGTCAATCATTCAATCAATTCAGCAAAAGCCGATGAGTGTTCAGGCACACCACAAAAGCACGACCGCCTGTGATCAGTGTTCAGACATTTCATAGAAGCACGGTCGATGTTGATGGGTGTTCACTGAACGCCAATCAAACCTCCTGGATCAATGTCAAAGAGTTCCCTTTAAATAGCGTAAGGCCGTCGTAACTTTTGCACTCGCACGCGCTCGCTTGTTGCAATAAAGCAGTTGTGTGCTTTGTCGGTGAGTCTTTCTCCGGCACTAGGCACCGGAGCGGGAACAGCGGTCAGATATAACAGACTTGAACCCAGGTACTCAAACATGAGACACATTGAGTGGAAAACCTCACTGGCTTTTTTTGAGATCACACTAAGTCCCCCATATGCGCTGTCAAAACCAGTGCTTTGGTTCTCACTATGAAGAGGTATCCGAAACGAAATCATCCCCGGCTCGATCGTACACCATGTGCACAATCGGACATGAAAAGGCCCAATATAACGGAACAGTGAGCAAATTGGATATGGGTCCAATGTTGTTGAAGGCCACTTGCAGAAAGTTCTAGAATTGTCTTTGAGCACCCAACACAGACCTAGTCGTCAATTTGTCGAAATATAGGTAGCTCGGGTGTGTTTACTGGTGGTTGATCAGATGGCAGTTGATCTGTTCGCCGAGCTTGGCAATTGGCTTGCAAACGTTTCGTCCCCAGTCGAGGAGACATCGTCAGTGCGCACTGACGATGTCTCCTCGACTGGGGACGAAACGTTTGCAAGCCAATTGCCAAGCTCGGCGAACAGATCAACTGCCATCTGATCAACCACCAACGGACCTAGTCACAACTTCAAAAGCTAGGTGTTAAACTTTGGATCAGCTCTCGGAGAGAATTCAGCTATCTGCCTCGGTAAAACCAGCCCGCCACTGCAACCAACGGAAGCATGACTGTTTGTTAATGCATTGAGAATAATGAGAACAGCAAGCACGCACATATTACGCCACGCTGTCACCGATAAAATAATGTGAAAACAGTTATTTGTCAGTGAAGTTCCACGGGTAGTCGCCTTCTTGCCCGCGAAGGTTCTGCGATTTAAATTTATTGGGAATTTTCTCGCTGATTTTGCACCCGCTCTGCCGAAGAAGGATTCTTGCTGCTAGGCGCCGAGTTAGAGGAGCATTTCCTGTTGGCACACGCGAAGGCGAATTCGATAAGACTGAACACAGACACCGGAGCAAATTTCGTATTCTGAGAACCTTCACTAAAGCGCACTAAGACACCCTCAAGTTTGTATTCATTTTGAGAGGACATTTATCCAAATTAATCGAACCATGATGAGTGGTGCGCCTCGCCTACCCATACAAAATCCGAGATTAGATCTAACAGACTACTCATAAGGTTGCTGAAAACTCTTGGGAAGCTCACAGCTGGTCACGCCTTTCTTGGGGCTCATCAACTGCTCCAGTCCCTGAGTTTCCGTCATCATAGAAGCGGACTATGAGTGTGAGATTCAGGCTGTTTCTATCATTATGGAACTGACACGACACCCAAATGACAGTTGGGATCCCAACAGATTCAAAAACCGTAGATGTTGTCGCATCATCACACTGGTCAAAAAGCACTTCACCACTCAAGAGTCTGTCGTAAATTAGGAACATTTTCTCAAGCGGCTAGTTTAGCTAAAACAGACCAAGAAAGTAAGTGGTCGTTGGGTCAACCAATGACATAAATATCACAAAGCTGAAAAGCAGACCACCTGGCTAGTGGATGGTATTCATATTTGTTGTACTCAAGACGGCAAATCACGACCAGTTTAGTGGACAGCGAGAACTCTTACGGAGTAAGACAGAGTCAGCGTTTAGTCTTGGTCGAATTGCCCGAGTCACAAGGGTGTAATTGGCGTTGTTATTCTGGTTATCAGTAACAATATGTTTAGGACACCCACCATGTCTTATCGTTGTCAATATCCAATAATAATGAAGTAACTGCATGACCACATAGGCTTCCGAAATCCTGGAATTGTTTTCCAGTTGTTCGAAGCCGTCCGCGACTCTTTTGAAGAAGCCAAGCGAATTCGGTTGCATCAGGGCAGTGGTCATATTGCAGGCGGGGAGACTAACCACAGTCTCATTGGAATGGAGTCGGTTTTTGGATAGCTTGTTGGCCAAACAGCCTAGAAACGGAACGTACTCAAACGCAACATATTCAGTTGACGAATATTGCAAAGGAGAGGCTCCATTCAGCCTCTGGTTAACTCAACACCTTCCTAATTTGCAAATGACTGGCCACCTCCAGACGACACAGTGTCTTTTTTCTTTGTCTTTTATGGTTAATAATTGGTGAGGGTGCTTTACGGGCGCAGACAACACGAAGCAGTTCTCACAGCTGCCTAACCAAGCTGATGAGGGAAGTGCAAGCACAACCGCAGAAGCGTAATGCTCTCCAGCGACCACCCCTCTACCATGATTTCCTTAAGTCTATCCGGCCAAACTTCAAACACATGGAATAGTTTCCGAACTACAAGCGGCTCAGATGTCTCGGGCACCATGTTGTGTAGACTGAAAATTTTGGTAAACATAGCGTGTGTTTTAGAATGACTTTGTCCGGAGTTTTGGCCACCCATGGTTAGATTCTACTTCACCAATAGCGACGGGACTAACATTTTGCGGAGAAAAGTCATCTTGGTAACCGTGTATCGAAAAAACAGGGTCAGGTGAGGATAATCCCATCCGATTTGGGTCGCTGTGTTCACCAGGAAAGATTCCATGGTGGACAGGCTTACATATCATCCACTCCCACGTTTCTCAAATCAGAGCTTAAATGGCTAACTGGCTACAGTGGTCTTTCTGGGTAATTAGATAATCAGCGTAAATGTAAAGTTTTAATGGGACTTTTGCCCTATTATTGATTCTAATCTATGCTGAAAAACCGAGAACCATTGTACAGCTGTTTCAGTCTTACTGGAAATCGACAGAGGAGCGCACCTCACGAAACTCCAGGAGAAATGATGCAACTGCTAAGGATTCTCAACAGGGATAAAACAGATATATAGTGTTTCTCGGCTTTTCGGCACAGACTCCTTTGACTCGCAGGACGAAAAATCAATCGAAAATTACCAAAGCTCCTAATGAGGTTGACAATTAAAGTGCTACATCTGATTGCTGTTCTCACTCCAGTGCCTGGTGCCGGAGAAAGGCTCACAACACAACAGCTTTATTGCAACAAGCGAGAGCATACGAGTGCAAAAGTTACAACGGCCTCGCGCTTTTTAAAGGGCACTTTTTGACATTGATCCAGGCTGTCTGAGAGGCGTTCAATGAACACCCATCAATATCGATCGTAGTTCTATGAAATGCTTGAACACTGATCACAGTCGGTCTTGCTTCTGTGGCTTACCTGAACACTGATCATATTCGGTTGTGCTTCAGTTGCCTGTCTGAATACTCATCGGCTTTAGCTAAATTGACTGAATGACTGACTAGCCTGGACACTTGACGGCTTCCCTATTGAGATTTTGCGGAGTTTTAGGGTCTCAGTAGGTTCCGGGGGTTCTGGGAATCTCACCTTCCTGACATAAAGTTAACTGCCTCTTACGACATCTGGCACCGTGGAACTATAGCTGGAGGCTAATCCATTCAGATGTCGCTTTGCTACCATAAATTATCCACCAAATAGTGCACACAAGTCATCGACCACTGATGTACGCATTGAGGTGAATCAAACTTTCGTGCAGAGGTCTAAGCCACCATACAGCTGTGTACTTTACCTTAAGGCCAGTCGCTATGTTCTTTTGAATTGCAGGCTTTAGTGCATATCAAGGCAGGTTTGAAGATTCGATCGATCAGTTGTAGCTCAGCGATTTTTAGACATGCCGTCTAACTGTCCTTTTTCCCACTGTATCAAAAAAACAAACCGATAATGTGCAAACTCTAATTCAGTCATTGAGCTTGTCGAATGTAACAGCCATGTTCTTTGATCTATTGCACAAACCCCAGGAGATGAAAATTGACCGACAAGAACATATCTTCAATCCGCGAATGCTGTTTCTTTCAGTGTTCTGGTCGGTTCTTATGTCGGCAGAAATTCATGCAAAACCACGCAAAGTCATATCTGTCCCTCTAAACTATTTACGCCAGCAAATGATCCTTCGACCGAAGTCCTGCATCTGGTTATCCAAATATCCATCAAACATCACGCAAGAGATGGACTTGTCAAGATCTCACATTTCTCTGCTCCTAACTTCATCGGTTAATCGACGGACGGATTGCCGGACTCTGTATAATGCCCCTTTTAATAGACGTTGACTCTGCGTGACTGTAAACAGCTTTCTCGTGTCGGTAATTTTGTTCTTCCAGTCTTGTGGTTTGATTATCTTCAAAAGTTGTTTTCGAACTGGTAGTATACGAGACAAAAAAGGGATCTGACACTCACCATTAGCTCGCCTGAGATTGGTAGAGTAAGCGGGAAGTACAATTTCTTGTGTACTATGTGTGCCAGCTTCCGTGGTAGGTCAGCTGGGAGAGCAACCACCATGTAACTGAAAGCACGTCATCATTATGTGTACGTTCAAACATCCACAGAATGGCACACTTAGAAGAGTGTTTCGGTTCATCCTGAAAACTCTATCCAAAGGGGCTGAGTTGTAGTCATGGCTGACAGGGGTTGCTGTTTGATCCTATCCGGGGAGTGTCCGTTTTTCAAAGTGGACTTTGTTAAGAAGTTACTTCCCTTTCAAACTTTGAAAATAATTCGGCTTGGTCCGTTTCTACGCTGATAAGTAGCTTCATTCTGTTCCGTCTGAATTGGAAAACCGAGCCATACAATGTTAAGCCGAATTTGTCGAGCTGCAAGCAGCGTGGTTGATGGACAATGATACAGTTTAGTGGACTGCGCAGAACAACGACAGGTTTGTTCAGAAAAACACGCGTCCCTAAATCTATAGAAAACCCCTTCAAGAACTAATTGGGAATATAAGTGTTTGATACCAACGTCATTATCGGAATGCCTTCAAGAGGAAATCAGCACCAAACATCTCAAGGGATGGGCTTCAGTCTGCCAAGCTTCTTGCAGTAATTGCTTGTATAATTGATCCCTGTGTCAGCAATCCTCAATCCTAACAATGGGCCTACAGCTTAACCGGTTGGAGGATCACAAATGGTCCAAACAGGCTGGACATCTTGTCCTTGTTGATTGCTGATCAGGTGGCTGTTGATCTGTTCGCCGAGCTTGGCAGTTGGCTTGCAAATGTTTCTTCACCATACGAGAAGACATCATCAGTACGCAGTTGGGTGGGTATTTCTTCGTTGCCTGCGTGCGTTTATATAGCATTTGAAGACTATCTGTTATCTTCTGACGTGATTGGCTACTGGGGGGTAGCGACTTTCGTGAACCTATCGGTCAGTTTGTGATCTTTGTTGCGCCGTGGTCTGCGTTCCTTTGTGTTGACTGATTATCCCAACGCCTTCTATTTTTAGTAGTTTGTCCTCTGGCCTTGATTGGCATTACGTTGTGGTCTGACGATCTCGAGCTTGATTGTTTGCTTGCGCCGTCCTATCTTCTCCACTGTAACGGTTAGTGTTCCTGTGTCCGCCGGTTAATTTTGGTGCTTTGGTTGGGCGCCTCCTCCAATCCAGTTGATGTGTCCCTTTGAATGGGCGTTCCTGCTTCTCTTGTGGGTTCCTCGTCTGGTTACTTCTGCAGCTCAAAGCTCTGTCGTTCTGGCGTTCTCTCGTCCTTAGTGGTTGGTAAATGGGATCAATTTCGATATGTTTGTTTATTGTTTATGGTTTATTGTTTGTTTATTGTTTACTGATGATGATGATGACGATGATGATGATGATGAGGTTGACATATGTTGACATAGAAGCGGTAGAATGCTAGAAACGTTATCCCAAAGAAGTAATTTTGAATATAAGGTTGATAACAGCGCAGCACACATAACCATTCAGGGATCAACAAGATAGTCAAGTGGGGAATCATAGAAATTCGATTTATGGTGGTTCTCATTGGGACCACGCACGAAAGGTCTATAAGGCCTGAGGTGAAGCTGGGTAAATAGGTTGTTGGCCCTACGATAATATTTCTGGGTGAAGTTATTATACATATCAACTTGTTTGTTACATGTAGAGCTGACGAAGATACCACCGGAGTTCCCACCCTACTCGGAGTCGTATTTAAGTGACGTAACTTTGAAACAGTAATGTTTTCCAAAGTCAAGGAACCTACCGAGTGACTTATAAAAAAAGTACTGGCCTTTTCTTCAAGTTATATTTCAATCTTCTTGAAGCGGATAACATCAGCCACATATGTCTACACAAAAGTGATTCGCAAACCATACGATCAGCTGTTTGCACACTCACGATCAATAGCCCACAGCTGTTTAAATCTTGCGACCTTAGTGCAGGTCATCAGCCCTCCATCCGTGTGTGCCAGAGCGTAAGAGGGCTATTACGTTGAAGTGAACAAGCACAAACCGAGGGTATAAATGACAAAGGCACCGGCGATTGGAATCGATCTGGGAACTACGTTCTCATGTGTAGGTGTGTTCCAAAACAACAAGGTGGAAATTATTGCAAATGACCAAGGAAACCGCACAACTCCTAGTTATGTGGCCTTTACTGAGACGGAACGTTTGATTGGTGATGCGGCTAAGAACCAGGTTGCTATGAATCCGTCTAACACGGTCTTCGATGCCAAGCGCCTAATCGGTCGTAGGTATGATGACCCCACTGTCCAAGAGGATCGTAAAATGTGGCCATTCACACTGATTGAAGAAAATGGCAGGCCAAAAATTCAGGTCGAATACAAAGGTCAAAGGAAAACGTTCTTTGCTGAGGAGATATCCTCGATGGTGTTGACAAAGATGAAGGAAATTGCAGAGGCCTATTTGGGAAAGACCGTCAGTGAGGCAGTTATCACTGTGCCGGCTTACTTTAATGATAGTCAAAGGCAAGCCACGAAGGATGCAGGGACGATTGCCGGTCTAAACGTTCTACGGATTATCAATGAACCAACAGCAGCAGCCATTGCGTACGGCCTGGATAAGAAGGCCGATAACGAAAGAAACGTTCTCATCTTTGATCTCGGTGGTGGAACCTTTGATGTCTCGGTGCTGGCCATCGAAGAGGGCATATTTGAAGTGAAATCCACTGCCGGTGATACACATTTGGGCGGGGAGGACTTCGACACCCGACTGGTGAACCATTTCATTCAAGAGTTTAAGAGAAAACACAAGAAGGACCTATCAGAAAATAAACGCGCTCTGCGTCGACTGCGAACAGCCTCTGAACGTGCCAAACGAACTTTGAGTTCAAGTGCCCAGGCCAATGTCGAGATTGATTCACTTTTTGAAGGACTGGACTTTTACACCACCATTACTCGCGCCCGATTCGAGGAACTCAACGCTGATCTGTTCCGAAGTACTTTGGACCCAGTGGAAAAAGCGCTAAGAGATGCCAAAATGAACAAGACGCAAATTCATGAGATTGTTCTCGTGGGTGGTTCAACCCGAATCCCGAAAATTCAGAAATTGCTTCAAGAGTTTTTCAACGGAAAAGAGTTGAACAAATCTATCAATCCTGATGAAGCAGTAGCCTATGGAGCTGCCGTTCAGGCCGCCATTCTTACTGGAGTCCAATCGGATACCGTACAAGACTTACTGTTACTTGATGTGACACCTTTGTCCCTAGGTTTGGAAACTGCGGGAGGTGTGATGACGTCTTTGATCAAACGAAACACGACTATCCCAACAAAACAAACGCAAACGTTTACCACCTACGCAGACAATCAACCCGGCGTTTTGATACAAGTTTACGAAGGCGAACGTGCCATGACCAGGGATAACAACCTCTTGGGAAAATTTGATTTATCTGGGATTCCACCCGCTCCTCGAGGTATACCGCAAATTGAAGTCACGTTTGACATTGACGCGAATGGAATCCTGAATGTGTCCGCAGTGGATAAGAGTACAGGTAAACAGAACAAGATAACAATCACCAACGATAAGGGTCGTTTGTCAAAGACGGAGATTGACCGGATGGTTTCTGACGCGGAGCGCTACAAAGCCGAGGATGAAGCTCAGCGTGAGCGGGTGACAGCAAAGAATACTTTGGAAAGTTACATCTATTCGCTGAAACAAACTACTGAAGATAGTACAATTCGAGACCGAATACCCGCTTCTGATCGAAACATGATCTGTGATAAGTGTACAGAGTTGTTGCAGTGGATCGACCACAATCCGAATGCTTCCAAGGAGGAGTACGAGCGTGCGAGAAAGGATTTGGAAAAGATTGCAACGCCAGTTATAACCAGGTTGTATCAACAAAATGGTCATACAACGACTACAACAACGACAACCAACACCGGGACGGGGAGGGATAATTCAGGAACACAAAGGGGTCCAGTGATTGAAGAAGTGGACTGAAATGCATCACAGAACTTCCTTGTGGCTACTTGTTTCTTATTTGAGTAATCCAATTTCTTTTTTGTTTTATTTCCACAAAAACCTTTGTTTTCTTTCCCTTGTCCGTTTTTACCTGTACTGCATGGAGTTCCAGGCAAGAAACCATGTAGCAGACATGGGACACTGAGAAAGTGGTTAGTCACTTTGGGATGTCCAGCTAGGGAGCTAACTCCCGCGGCCGTGTGAAGGTCTACGGGAAGCTCACTTCTGAGTTCACAACATCAAGTGGTGTCAGACAGGGCCGTCCTCTTTCACCTTTCCTCTTCAACTTCGTCACTGATACGGTCATGGAAGACTCACTATCGGCCTCTAAGGCCTGTGGAGTCGAAGTGCTCCCAGGGCGTCCGCTCACAAATATCGAGTATGCAGACGACATAGTTCTTCGTGGATCTGACGCCGTGGTAATGCAAACAATATTAAATAATCTAAATAATTCCGCTTCACGGTTCGTCATGTGCTTCACACCTGCAAAGTGTAAGGTACTACTGCAAGACTGGGTGGGCCCGAACCCTAACCTCTTGCTTGCGGGTGAACCGATTGAGGTAGTAGACAAATTTGTTTACCTGGGCAGTTGTATTACTCCCGATGGTCTCGCGAAGGATGATGTTTCCATCCGAATTGGGAAGGCCCGAGCAGCTTTTGTGAACCTGCGTCTTCTGTGGCGTAGGCGTGACATCAGCTTACCGTCAAGGGTCGAGTTTACAATGCTGCGGCTCGCTCCATATTACTATATGGGTCGGAAACATGGCGCTGTGCGCCGAGGACGTCAAAAGACCTTCGGTGTTTGACCATCGACGTCTACGGAGCATTATCCGAATCTGGTGGGAATACAGGATCAGCAGTGCTGAGGTACGTCGAATGGTATTCGGGAGGAATAACTCACCCTCGATAGATGAACTGATCACACTGCATAGGTTGCGCTGGCTTGGCCACGTCCTCCGTATGCCAGTCGACCGACTTCCTCGAAGGGTTCCTCTCGCACAACCAAGTGAGGGGTGGAAACGAGCCAGAGGCGGTCAAACAATGACTTGGCAGCGAAGTATAAAAGTCATTGCCAGCAAACTCAGGTGCGCTGGTCATTGCCGTCTTCCTGGATGGGGACCCCGAGACGGGCCACATTAATGGTTAGAGACATTGTCAGACGTGGCCCAGTAGCGTCCTCAATGGCGCTCTTTCATCCAAGCTATTGCCTTCAATGCATAGCCCCCTTCCCAATTCCCACACTCAACAGCCCATGGACAGTACCGTATTCACGCATCAATATATCAGCTCCCGCCTCTAGTGCTCATCTACCTAGCCCACTTCCCCAAGTCGTCGGTGAACGGAACTGTGGCAGCTATAACCACTGTACGACAAGTAAGTGGCTCTTACAGCTGAAAATAATGACGATGAATGAGCTTTAGGGAAAGCATCAAACGAAAGTCTTCGAGTTTTCATAAGTGGCCGAGACCAATTTGTAAGGCTAAGTACCCTATCCAAGCCTGCTCGCGATGAACTTATAGCTGAGAGTTAGTTCTGGGAAAAATCACTTGTTAAAATGTAGCGCAATCTTTATGGGTTGACCAAATGAACCCAAGCCCAATGGTAGTTGCCGTCTTCGAGATGATCAAATTTCCAGTTGATATCCTCCTTGATCCCCCTTGACCATTCCGGGACTTGTAGTGTTCACGTTCAAATCACTGTCGTTGGAAGAATCGTAATCATGTCCTGGTGTAAATATTCTGATGAGTTCACACCAAAGGGAGGAGGTACTGGACTCGAGTTTCTTTCTCATTGGGGCTCATCAGCAGTGCATATCCCTGGTCGTGTGGTGGTTTGAACTCCGCACCATTGGTGTACTAGGTGAACGTTACGACTACTCCACCATCGCACGCTGGACGCATGGGTTTTCAGGTTTGAACAAGCAAACGTGTTTAAGCGAATGCTCGGACGATGACCCAGTAACCTCCCTGGCTGTGACCATCGATTGACCCGGCTGTCAGGACTTCTCAGTCAGGTGGTACCACGGAGGCTTGAAACCAATCGGGCAATTACTGATTATGCTGTGGGTGCTCGCTGGATTTGTATTGATCGTGTTCACATCATTCCTGTTCATAGTTGAGGTGCTGAGGTCGGGTCCGAACTACGGATCTTCCGGTCAGTAAGTTTGCGTCTTAGTCACCGATCTACCTCGGGCTCATTGATCTTGAGAGCGATATAGGAATATACACTCTTCGGTTCAAAGATAAAAATTGAGTTAAAATGTTGAGCAGCGCAGTCAACTGAAAGTCCGTGAAATTCACGAGCCTCAAGAATGGTGAACTTAAGTGTATCCAGAAGAACATAAGTCCAACACGCAAACTGTCTGGAAGACAAACTTGAACAGCTCTTTAGCGCAGAGGGTATGTAACCTGGCGATCCACCAGGTCGTTTTTTGACTGAATGCCAGTGTGAAAGGAGTAAACCACCGTCGTCCACGAATGTTGTCGCTTCGTTGAAGTGGGATAAATCCCATGTCATCGAAATGTCGTGTTTTATGTAAGACTGGTCACTGTGAAATTCCCCACCGCATGACCAGTTATCCGAGTGAACAAGGCGGAAGACTTCCATTCGCAAACCTTGGTGGCCGTATATAAAGCTGTTATTTCAGAAACAAGGAAATAGAAAGGAATACAGTAAACGTTCAGTAAAGTCTTAAGGGAGCCACATTTACGCCTGACAATCATGTCGGAACAGGAATGAACTAGGACCTTTGACTTACGACAGCGAAACATCAATAAGCTTCCGTAACTTCAGGAGGCATTTGATAAGTATTTAGCTACATGGATAGATAGATAGATAGATAGATAGATAGATAGATAGATAGATAGATAGATAGATAGATAGATAGATAGATAGATAGATAGATAGATAGATAGATAGATAGATAGATAGATAGATAGATAGATAGATAGATAGATAGATAGATAGATAGATAGATAGATAGATAGATAGATAGATAGATAGATAGATAGATAGATAGATAGATAGATAGATAGATAGATAGATAGATAGATAGATAGATAGATAGATAGATAGATAGATAGATAGATAGATAGATAGATAGATAGATAGATAGATAGATAGATAGATAGATAGATAGATAGATAGATAGATAGATAGATAGATAGATAGATAGATAGATAGATAGATAGATAGATAGATAGATAGATAGATAGATAGATAGATAGATAGATAGATAGATAGATAGATAAATCTACGTGGATTGTTGGAATGAACAGTTTTGCAAGCGCTTATTACAACAAAACTCTCCTTCAATGCAAGGCAATTCGGATTGGGGATTGTCGCTTGTACCCCGTGCAGACTAAAGTTGCTTTGTGAGGAACCTTGATACTCTGTAACAGACAAAACACCACTACAGAAGCCAAGCTGTCTCGAAGTTTCAGACTTTTTTTACTGTAGAACAAAAGGAAACCAGGCTTCAACGAACTAGCTAGATCTTTTGAACCACGAGAAGCCAATGAGTAGGATACGGGCCAGTTTTGATAGGATATCAACGAAGTAGTCTTCATGTTCAACAACCTTTACTTGTCTTACGTCGAAGACCGAAATAAACTTCTGACAGCGCTCACATTGTTCTGATGGGTGATCTCAGTGTTTGGTTCTGAACAATGCCAACGTAGTTATTGATGACTCCGGGTCACACGAATGATCATGCCAAAGTGGATCACTGTGTGGTCGGAGTTGGACCTGTAAAAATATGCGTACTTGCGGGGTAGGCAGAATTCGCATTCGCATCTCCCTCAGTGGAACAGTTCTCATCCTATCCAGGTACAACTATTCTGCATAGTCCGCATCAAAGAACCGAACCATCGTTTGGAATTTCGCTCTTACTAGGGGGTTATTAGTGATCGTGGGGTGAGCTGAACATCATCTTTGACATTCGAGGTGAGTGCGTTACCGTTACTTTGTAAGCGCGCACCGGACGAGCCTGCTAAGTAGGCGAATGTGCTCATGGATTTGAGAACCGACTGGTTTGCTCGACGCCACAATCAAATACCCATTGTCTGTTCGGGCTGTGTCGGTCGACTGACCCGTCTGTCAGGACCTTCCAATGGGATAGCTTCAAGGGTTCTTGGATTCTATCAGCCAAATTTGAATAGATGTAGGTGGTCGCGCCTGGTCGGAGTGGGTTGGTCGAGTCGGTCCAGCTTGCGCTGGCGCGGTTTTCGCTGTACACGTAGGTTAGATGTTTAAGGTTCAGATCCCAAAACGGCCAGGGATATATACGACTTATTAGCTCTTTCAAGAGCGTAACCCGGGTAAAGTACTTCACCCTTTGGTGTGGAATCACCGGAACAACTGTTCCAGGAATTACGCGGATTTTAGGTATTCTGTGGATGCAGCTTACAACGAGGAATCACACCAAAGTACATTAGAAATTGTGTTTCTGCCAGTCGATATCCACCAGTCGTCCTATTAGACGTTTTAATACTTCAACGCTCGTTTAAGCGATCCGTCTGAAAACCAAATGAGAGATTCAGCTGACGTTCAGCCGATCGTTCGTTTAGAACCAAGCAAATTAGTTTGTACCTCCCCCACACAGGCAAATTCTAATTTATTACTACTCAAAAGGTTTGTGAGTAATCTACTACTGAAACGTTTTTCTACAATCTACACTGAAGAATCGGGTAATCAGGTTGTTTTCTAGATGCCTCCATATTCCAGTCACCCTCCATTGTGTAGCTGAGTAGTCTGACAGTCGGTCTGTGTGTGTGCGCGCGCACAAATTGGCGTATCAACCTGAAACATTCATCCCCGAGAACTAGCTTGTGGCTATCTGGGTTAGCCATTCACCCAGTCATTCAGTCAGCTGTCTCAACCTGCATACTGTCACCATATCATGTGAACTTCATTACCACTTGCAACTAAAGGGGGGGTGTGTAACCTAGGTTGTCTTTCACCCAGAACGGAAGCTTGGCTCTTTCGGTTGTCAAATAACAAACACTCAAGTAAAGTGGTTCACTTTTTGACCCCTGAACAAAGGACTGTCCACGTCTAAGAACACTTTCTAACTTCCTAGTACGAACTGGGGACACCCTGGAGACCCGACTCCGAGGAGTCTTCCAGTAAAAATGCTTTCCACCTGACGTTCGTCGGAAAATAAATGATCTTTGACCAAAGTGACTGAGTAGAACAGATGGATCAAACTCGCCTCAGACTAGTAATATGAAGCAGTTGTTTCTATGCACCAGCAACAGTTTAACCTAGCACATATGACAAAATCGTGGATGACAGACAGCCGTCGCTGTCGACCGAGAAATCATCGTTGTATGCGGTTTGCCAGTGCAGTCGTGTCGCTTGAGACTTTGATTATTCTGCTTGTTTCAGGAAGCCGTTTTTGTCCGACAACCCCGTCTGGAATATGGTAGACTTGCATCCATTTTCCGACTGGCATGTCACACCGATCTACACTCACTCACAGTGGGTAATGTCACATACGGTTTTCGCTAATCCGCATGGACATCCACCTGAACGCTCTGTGTCCCATGTAAATCAGAGGGCGTAAAACCTGGGGGTGAACAGGAGGAGAAGCTGTTCTACAACCACCGGCCTGCCCAATTGGTTGCACGACGGAACAGTTGGAGACCCACTGATGATGTCTCCCCGTTGCAAGTTAATTGTCAAGCTTCATAACTGGATCAACACCCAATTAACCAGGAATTTGTGGCCTTGAAACCCACTGGATTCTCCTGAGACGAGTACTGCTTGTGGTCTCCAACGAGAATGGAACAAATGCATAGAGCTTCTCGATTTTTCATCGCTGGCTGGCTACAAGACAGAGTTAAAATACTGTTACACTCACTGGGAATGACGAGAGAATAAACCGAAAACGATAGGGCGAGTGCAATGGAGGGTAAACGCGGTGAACTAGAAAATGTGATATTGTGGAACAACGATATCAGCTACTCTTCACACAAGACAAGCCGGAATTCCGATAGCTAGTGCCAATGGGAGCGCACCACAGCCTTACTAAAAAAGCCCCATTAAAAGCCACCACCAGTAAGTCATATTCAGCTGTCCTATTGCATGCCGGTGTCTTCGTTTCAAAGACAACCATATCAGATGGAAATGTCCGCCATGACCGACTAGCTTCATCCGATAGTCATAACAATTAAGGTTTCTATCCTACTAATTTTTGCGAGTAGTAAAATATTCGTAACGCTTTAGTTAAAAGGGTAAAAACCGTTCCAACTGCTGATATTCACTTATCGAAACGAACACTCAGAAAGCACTCTGAAGGATCCTGAGTGTATCATCCCCTTTCAGCATATGCAGCAGTTCCATATCAGAGAGGAAAGCATGCCTTGGGCGGCTCGTCACAAACCAAGGCGACACCGTCAGTCGCATACTGATGATGTTCCCTTAATTAGTGCAACCATGGAGCGGCAGACGCCAAATTTGTGACTACGGATGACCCTCTCTTTCCCCGTCGGCCTGATTTATTGCCCGTGAACACTCTGTAAGCTAACTTGACCCCACTTTCCTGAGTTCTTACAAATTCACTTTGTAGGTACCACATGTTACTCTACAGAACCTTCGCCGAATGCATCCCACCTCTGATAAAAAACGGAGAATGCACTAAAAACTCCGAATCCTAGGTTAGAACGTCGCCTTAAGACACACTGAAGCTACTGTAGTCAAAGGAAACTAGCTTCCATGCAACTAAACAGGGCAACCTTCGTCCCAATGTCCCAAAAGCACTGACAAGAACGCCTTCCGAAGAACAGGCTCGATTCCTCCGGCTCATCCTAGTGAAAAAAATTGTTTCCGTAATGCCCATATTCAAGAACATGAACAGAACTGATCCAACCAATTGTGGATTTTGTTGTGTTGGGTGTACTAGCTGAGTGATTTAGGAGCTTCATGAAATTTATTCTGTCACGTTGATAGTCTAGTTACTTGAGTGGGAAAAGCCCAAGGAAGAAGACAAAGAAAACCAGATGAAGTTCGGCTATAGTGCAGATGAACAAATGGAAGAAAGAGCGCTGCGGCTCAGTCGGCTACAACAGAGAGAAAATGAAATCTCAGTGAAATATTACAATGGGTAGAATTGTTCTTCAGGACCTGACCGTCCTAACAGACTTGTTGCCCCTTTGCTGGTGTTATTCTCAATCACGAAGGCCAAAATAATTGTGAAAATATACAGTTCTCGGTAGAAACGCCCATGTATCTCCTATCTGTAGAGAACCAAGGATGACTGTAACAAAACGACGGATAGGAACAAAATCACTTGAAATTCGGGCTGTCCATCAATTGGCAGCTACTCTGTTTGGCCAGCCCGGCAGTTGGCTTCCAGGCTTTTCCTCACCATGCGAAGAGACTTGGTTAGTGTGCGGTTGGGCGGGTGAATTCTCTAATTCTGCTTGCGTTTATAAAGTTTCCAGAGAGTAGATGATAGCCGCAACGTGATTGGTTGTCTGAACATTATCTCGCGCATAATTTGATTGGTCATTTCGTGAGTGATGTTGCGTTTTGCTTGGACACACTACATGTCTGAACTTCAAGGCCCAAAACCGTATAGGCCAATGTTTCTCAGTCTCCTTTACATTGTGAGTCCCTTTCAATGAGAGAAGTCATTCTCACCTTCAGGAACCGTTGGCCGGAAACAAATTATTCCAAATAATGCGAAAGCTTCTCACAAGCAGTTAGCATAACTTTGCCGATGTTCTACACGTGTAAACGATGAGGAGAGTAAAGTTTTATACGAGATCAAGGGGTTAGTTTATTTTGAAAGAAGTGTCAGTTACTGGGATGATGTGATCTCAGAGACATTTAAGGTTGGCTTGAAAGGCACAATGTTTGCTGTCGCAGCCTCCAATTCGATTACTTAGTTTGTCCTAATCCCTAACATGCCTTTGACATCCCACTCGACCGAAACAACCTACCATGGATACCGAAGGTGTCTATACTCCGTTAACGAAGATAACGTCACATTAAAAGGCGTGCAGGTGCTCATGACACGCCACCAAGGAAGTTGTATCTGAGCCGCAGAAAATCGTTACTCGTTACTGTTAAACAGGAGACACAAAAGCTCCCGTTGTGGGAAACAGTTTGCTTGATAATGGATAACAAATCTCACACAAAGTTCAAGGTCACGCAGTAGACTTTCATTAACTACATCTATAACCGTCTAATAGACCGAGTTTCAAGGCTTTAGTAGCAGTCGATCAAGCGAACTTTATGTTCCTTCTGCGTGCAAATGGGACACATGTCAAATCAGTCAGTGTAGCCTTCCCTTTCTGCGTAAACTTGCCTTTACTTACTTCTCAACTAATATGTACTCTACGATACAAAGTGCTGGCAACCTTCGGGACCACTAAGGACTCGCACTTTTGAGGCGCGCCAAATCTTTTTCACTGTTTGGGATATGTGCGTGAGAGTTCGGGCAAGTGGACACTCCTCCGAAGCGGCTTTCCAAGGAAATGACTCTTTGTTTGTGTTCTCAGTTTTTTGTGACGTTTGGTGAACCGTAACACTTAGTCGTCCTAGTCTAAGACCCTTGGTACACTCTATGGACAGTGCGAGGAAATCCAGAGTGACTTGATTCTCACACCCTTAATCAGCATAACCATCCTTATTGCAGCATTCTAGTGCCTTCGAGTAATGCTCATCTCCGATGCCATGTAGTAGGGCCATAGCTAAGTGAACAAACAACCAGAGGAGTAACAAACGGAAGCTGTTCATTTCAGGCAAATGGGGCAATCGCTGGGGAACGAACACGGCCAAAAGCAGCCCAAAAGGAACCTTGGACTCTGCCAATTAGTGGTTTTTTGTAAATTCTGATTTCGGAGTGCATTATGACATGGCACCGCACCTAAGCTCAAAGATGTGAAACGAACTAGTAAGCATCCATTGCAATCCCGGAGCTCTAGTGAACAGGAAAACCTCGAGATATCTGACAACCAAATGGAATGCGAAACACCACTAACGCACCATTATTGACTACTACTTAGGTTGGAATTCCGTCTATATTTAAATCGGCTTGTATTTTGAGTGACTGTAATGATCAGCTGATCTGGTCGTCCGTCTTCTCATCACAGTACTTGGCAAACCATACGGAACTTCGTCTTGCTACCAATGTCCAGTCAACGGAGCAGCTCACTTCCCTCTGTGCCTTCACCTTCCTCCCTTTTTGTATTGAGAAGCAGTTTGATGCTCATTCTGAACACCTGCAACCGAAGCTATTTTCTTTCTATGGTCCTTTTTGTCCCACGTCGTTTTACCTGACAATCTTGCGGGAATTTTAAGCACATATGTATACACACGCCAGGGTACCGGTGGAAATTTTCACCGTGCTACTTCGACAACTCACTCATCAAGCTCATTCACGCATGACGTTAACGAATGCCGTGTGTGGTTTAACTGATAACGCTGCCTGGTCTGTTCGTGCTACAGAAACCAAAATCCGTACACCTACCATATGCAAGCATAGTCCATTGGGACCATCCGTTTAGAGACTTGTTCTCATTTCCTGTTTTTAGAAGCAGCTTTCAGACACCATTAAGCTGTCTCAGGTTCACTGATGCAATAGGTCATATTTCGCATCGACGTAATGCACTACTCATAAGGTTGCTGAAAATTCTTCGACAGCCCACGGCCGGTTTCGCCCTTCTTCGGGCTCATCAAGTAGTTGATGTCCCCTAGTTTCCTGCAACCCTTTGTTTCACTTGAACACAAATTGCACAAAGTTCGACAACTACACTCACTTGCATATCCATTTGATTTTTACAGGCGGCACACCTGAAACCAAGCTGAATCACTCGTTTATGATGTTCTTTCTAAACGGGTGGAACATCAGGTGTCCTTGTGCAGCACATGCAGTTGGAATAAACATCATAAACGAGAGATTCAGACGGGTTCCAGGTGAGTCTCCCGCAAAACCAAATCTGTTTGTAAATGGGTGTATTTCGCTTAGTTCGTGCAATTTGGTTTCAAGTAGATTATAAGAGTGACGGAGACTCAGGGACTGCGCCTACCTGATGAGCCCCAAGAAGGGCGAAACCGGTCGTGAGCTGTTGCGGAATTTTCAGCAACCTTATGAGTAGTGCATTACGAATATGCATGTATCGCGATGTCGAATATCATAGTGACCCAATGGGTATGCAAATGAGTGCATTTGTCGAAGGTCATGTTTGCTTGTCTAGTCAGCTGACCTACCCCAACAGTAGGAATGTGACGAGACTTTGTTTTTAAGGCTCCTATAAAACCTGTCTTTTCGGTCATTGACCTCGGTACTAAGTAGACAACACGAGAGCCTTGAGCCTATCAGTCTCCATGTTCCCATTGAATTAGTCAATCTGCTAAACGAAAGTAGCTCCTTTATGGCCGCCTTGAATGACTGCATTGTGGTGCATATGTATCCGGAACACCGAAACCCATCTACGGTGGCTACTGTCAGGAGAAGTAGGATGATAACCCATCGTTCCTAGATTTACTCATGCATATGCAGTGAACAGAAAAACCTCGGCCCAAAAGACGAAACCAGTACGCTTCAGCTTGAGTTCAACACTGTTGGTGCTGTATGCTATAACAACTGTACTTGTCCAGTCCTTGTTGTATGAATAAAATCTCTGCCTTTTTTAACATCCGTCGAGTATGACACCGGTCGTCAACGCATGACCTTGCTCGATGTGCACCATTGGTCGACTCGTGTTGTCTACATGATGCGTGCTGCGCGAAGCCTTGTCGCATGCAGTTCCCGTACGGTTGACTCTTTGTTCTCTCTCCGGTGGTCAGCAGATTAGATGGTCAGCGGGTCAGCATCTTATGCAAAAAGACCACTTCTAAATTCTCCACACAGTGTTCACTGATGCGAGCAAAACCTCTGTGACCTTCGTGATCCCCTCGCTCTCAGTCATCCAGCGTAGACAACTGTAATCTTAGATGAAATAGGATCAAGAAACAAGTATTTTCATATTCAGTTGCCGTTAGTGGGAGATTTCATCAAACTTGGTGCCTGAAATATCTTTCATTTGAATCCAATTCAGCTAAAGGACACTGTGAATAATAGATGCTGGCACCACATCACTTTAGTTTTCGGATAAATGCTTGCCTCCAAATGCGAAATAGGATCGCAGAAATTCAGGAACTAAACTTAACTGATTAGCCCCCAAAAGGACAAACTCCGTAGCTGTCTGTCCTATAATTTTCTTCAACCTTATGAGCAGTGAAGAAGATGACCATTTAGCCATATCTCTGTCCGATCCGTGCGTCTGGCTCCCCTGGTATCCGGCTATTTCAGCCCGCGGACACTTCAGCCCATGAATATTTCAATCAATCAAGTATACTCTCAAGGTCACGTTACAGACTTCGATCCTCTCGTTGTCCATGAGCCAGAAAAGTACAACTTCTATAGGGATCTTAAAATTTTAGGGGAAAAAACTGAGGTCCAGGCAAGGTGATCGGTTTAGTTGCATAGCTTTAGGGAGGATAGCGTCGGTCATTCCTGCGGATACTTGCCACGAAAATTTGCTAAGGAGAACAATGCAGCCGGGTGTTGATAACCGATTGCGCACCTTTCAAAGCATGTTGCTCTTAGCATTCCCGTAAAATCACTACTAATCACCCTTAACTAGTTACGTATTATACATACATACATACATACATACATACATACATACATACATACATACATACATACATACATACATACATACATACATACATACATACATACATACATACATACATACATACATACATACATACATACATACATACATACATACATACATACATACATACATACATACATACATACATACATACATACATACATACATACATACATACATACATACATACATACATACATACATACATACATACATACATACATACATACATACATACATACATACATACATACATACATACATACATACATACATACATACATACATACATACATACATACATACATACATACATACATACATACATACATACATACATACATACATACATACATACATACATACATACATACATACATACATACATACATACATACATACATACATACATACATACATACATACATACGTGAATACATACATACTCGCAGTAAAACAATCAATCAATCAATTGTTCGACTGAACCACCCTTCCGGTGCCTAGATGCCATGCCACCCTAAGGAAGCTCGAAGGCTGAATTACCTGCCGGTTGCCCAAGCCCGACCAGAAGCATTTGAGATGCAGAAGCTGGGCTCGAACCACGGACCTTAGTCAATCCGTGCCATAACGTAATAGTTAATTCCCAAATCATCACTCTCTAGAGGGTAAGGTGTGTAGCTGGTTGTATTATTTTTGCATTCAGTTGGCAACAACATCCAACGAACACATTCTCCGTTTACCTGACATGAGTCACTACTCATAAGGTTGCTCAAAACTCTTCGACAGCCCAAGACCAGTTTCGCACTTCAGCTAAGCGTAGTGCCCAAGTTTCCGTCAACCTTATGTTCCACTTGAACATCAAACTGCGAGCAGTCGACGAAATACACTCACTTGCAAATTAATTTTGGCCTTAACGGGAGACTCAACTGTATCTCTCCTTCGTGATTTCCTTCAAATGTATATCCTGCATAAAGTTCGCCCCAAGTTTCAATTGGCGCAATATTAGAGTACACTTTCTCAACAGGTCTCACTACTTGTGAGGTTTCTGAAGACCTTTTACAACTTGTCGGGTGGAGGACAGTCACAAACGGGAGATTCAGCACCAAGATACTTACCAACTGAGCGTTTCGTCCATTCACATTAAATCGCCACTCAACGCTGTACTAGTTGTTTGTGTAAACTGCCGATTTTAAGACTGCCTGGAAGTTTTCAAGACAGTTTCCGGCAAAGTTGTACGCCTCGCGGAATCGAGGGACCCAGGGACCGGGAAATTCCTGAGGGAAAACCATGGTTATTCTGTTCAACACTGATGAGCCGTAGAAAAGGAACAGATCGATATGTACGGTGTCATCTGTGGTTTTGGGCCGGTCGAACTCCAAAACCCACAGCAGTTGTGTTTGCAAGAAAAGACTGAACTCACCCAAAAAGGAATCATTCACTGATAGAGTTAGTTTCACTTATTTCGTTTGCTGAAGTTCTTGTCTGTCATGACATACCGTTTACAGCGTGGTTTTCTCAAATTGTGTCGGACGATAGGATAATAAATTTGCGCTAACGCGCATTAAAGGACTGACCAGAAAAGCCAGCTCAGCAGTTTCGTCCTCCCCTCGAGATACCCCTCATGATACCGATATGTGTGTAGCATTATGTTTGATCAAAATCTCATCATACCTTTCCGAATAAGCACAAACGAGCTTACAACTGCTCATTACAAAGTCATTCAGAAGTATACTACTCACAAAACTACTGGTCAAAACCGGTGAAATTTCAGTAAATCAAGAAGACAATAGTCAGATTTTCTGAGTAGTGCTCAGTAGAACACACCTGACTTTGTATACCAAGGATCAGAAATCACTCCTCACCCTTGGGGAGCAAATTGAATGCAGTATTAATCTCGCTCCGTGATTGTTGCTTGCCTTGTACGCAGCTTTTTGCACGCATTTTAACTGTTTTGCTCTCTACTCGACAAAGCACACCGTGGATTTAATTCACCTTACAGTGAGGACTGAAGCTCGAAACTATTGTAAAGCGAATTGAGATACTGCCACACGTTCATCTGGTGACAGATTTTTATCCAACATTCCGGTCGTGTCATGTTGTGCTAGACCACCGGTGGTTGATTTTGACAGTTTACTGGAATGTGGACATTTGAAATACCAAGTCACAACAGTGAGAGAAGTAGAAGAACACGCAGCGCTGGTGATATCGTGGGAGAGAACGTGCTGGATTTGTAAAGACTGTGATGAGGCGGCCTCCAATTCTGCATGGCTTCACAAAATTGTCACCCTTGATCGTGACACAGTATGATGCAACAGACGCCAGTAATAAAGCCGAACAAACTCTCAACGTGTCCACCAAATGACAGGTTCGCGTCCATTGAATAGTCCGGTTTCATTGTATAGACGTCATTCGCTACTCCTAAGGTTGCTCAGAATTCTTCGATAGCCCAACCTTACGAGTAGTGTATTGCGTCTATAAAATCTACTGCAATACCTCTAATATAGAACGAACTGAAACATGAGGTAACCTAGTGAAGCACATTCACTTGAAAAAGGCCATCTCTCGTCAAAACCAACTCGCTATGCAGAGAAGTGTAGTAGACGGATCCGGTTTCACGCTGCTAAACTGTAGATCCTAAGGGCAAGTCATGTCATAAGTTAAGACGACCAGTCCGCCAATGATATCCTCAAAAAAAAGCTGAAAACGATACCGAGAAAACCGAAAAAGAGACGGAAAAGTCAACTAAGCATTCATTCCATCCGTGGAAGCGTATTTTTTGAGCTTCCAAATACTCCTTTCCCGGAATTCAAGATCCACGGGTACGAGACGGACAGGAAATTACTCAAGTTGACATGAACTCAACGTTTTAAGGTTGTTCAAACATTTCTCGGTCATATGTCAAAGGCCGCGATTGCCCTCCAAAACAACGGCATTTGAAAATTTGCAGTGTGTGATTTTTCGTCCATACTTTCCAATAATACACCCATTTTTCCCCAACCTTCTCATTTCATGCAGGCTTAACAGTCGCACAAACTAGATGCTACAGATACACTGCTCACCAACAGGTCAGATCAACTGATGAGCTACAAATCGTAAGCCAAGGATAAGCTTGACAGATGGGATCTCTTCTTTATGTCATTCTTCAAATGAGTGTGCTTCTGCCTCACATTTCATTTGACCCGAAATCCAGAAATATATGTTCTTGAGAGGAGGCTAATACTACCTGAAAATGAGTGTGCTTTTGAAATTAAGTGCAATTTGGCTTGCGAGATGGCACAGTGGTTAGAGCTCGGATTTACTGACCGGAAGGTCCGTGGTTCGAACGCGACCTCTGCATTTCGACTTTCACTGTCTAGGCTTGGGCAACCTGGCAGTATCCCAGCCCTCGTGCTTCCTTCGGGTGGCATGACAGCTAGGCACCGAAAGTGTTACGGCTGACAGTTTATAATCATTAGTATAGCAATTTGACTTTAACGGAAACTCGGGGGCTGAGCCTACCTGATGAGCCCCAGGAAGGACGAAACCGGTTGTGGACTGCCAAGAAGTTTTCAGTAACCCCATGAACAGTTTATTTCAAGAAAACATACTGCGATGCCTTGGATATCTTACCGACCGAGACATGAGGTGGCATTTGTGTAGCACATCCAGTTGAATCATATCACAAACAAGTGACTAATTTGAGCCCCTTGCTAAAAGTAATGCCATTGCCACACCTATTTTAGTCATGTGATCGGATTCAAGCTTTGTCCTTACCGGCACTCATCAGCAGGGTACTTCCTCAGCTACGTCGAAATTTGCAACCCGGGTATTTGACTCCATCAGCGCAAAGGGGACGTGATTAAATCATCACGTCTTGTTTGATTTACCCAATCGTACAGGTCGCACAACTACCTACGGCTAAAGTAAATATCTGTCCTCGTTTTTCTACCCTCGTTGACCGCGTTTTATGAAGCGTAAACAAATTCACCGGTGTTCCGTGCGTCTGCCTACAGGCGTAGTGTGTATCGATCCGGTTGTTTACGGCGTTTTCTAGCCTATTTCGTCCAATCGCGATGTTGCTCCGCTGTTGTTGTTGTTGTCGTCGTCGTCGTTGACGTTGGCGTTGGAGTTCACGTGATTCACTCACTGATTTACCACAGATCGATGACAAGGGTGTGATGGACCAGGATGTCCAGTGGCCGGCTGTGTTCAAGCGACTTAACTGATCGTCCAATCGGGACACAAAAGGAGGAACGGCTGCAGCAAACGCTCTGTATGAACACATTTGTCACAGTACCACCCACGCATTTCGTCACCTCAGCGTTTGTCACGCAGGTTGTGCTTATCCCTTCGCCGGACCCGCGTGATTTAGTGCGTGAACGAAACCGAAGAAACAGTGCTCGGTCACGATTGGATCCTCTCCTGCTACTACTGAATAGAAAGGCGCCTTCAGGCGCGCACCTTTTCGCTGGGAAACAGCGAACTGAGCGGTCATAAGCCATCAGACCCAAGACTAAAAACCTCATGTTCAGAGTTTCTCAAATGTCAACATGCTCCAGAGTCCTATTGAAGTTTTTGGCGTGTTGTTTGAATACTAGACAATAATGAGCAAGCGTGGTAAAGCGGTTCGATAGTTTCCATATCATCATTCAATCAGATGCAGGCAGGGAGGTTTAAAAATTGAACAGATGCTGCTCGCTCCTCTCAACAGTAGCATGCACCGTTACACCAGTTCACCTTCGAATAAGGGCAGCAGGCCTACCGAATGGTAGGCCTGAGGAGTCTAATCACACATGCCATCATGACTGTTGGACTGTGTGGCTTAACCTCGGACGAACTATGGTACAGGCCAATGTCGTGGGCAAGCCAGGTGACTTCGACAAACACACTCATCTGCGTCTAATTTGGTTTCCACTAGAGCCTCAACGGAATCCCAACGGAAGCCATCATTTATGATGTTCTCCTGCAACTGAATGTGCTACACAAAGGCTACCTTATGTTTTAGTTTGCACGACACATCAGTATCCCAATACTTTGTATAGACGCAACACATTCAGTTGAGGAAGAACATCTTAAACAAAAGATTCAGCTGGGATTCAGGTGAATCTCCCGTGGAAACCAAACTGATATTCAGATAAATGTATTCGTCAAAATTCGTGCAATTTGGGTTCAAGCAGACGGAAACTCGAGAGTCTGTGTGTATCTGATGAGCTCCAAGAAGAGCGAAACTGTTCGTTGCCTATCCAAGCGTTTTCAGCCACCTTGTGAGTAGTGTGTTAGGAGCAAACCAGCTGACGAATCAGAGTAAAAAGCACAAAACCAAGTAAAAACAGAAGTAAGTGACTTGGCTTCGTCTAATCTGTATGGCGTTGATTCGAATCATTGAATATCGTTTGATCCTTGAGCATCGGTGATCAGGATGACAAAAATTAAATCTGTGAGGAACTGGGAAGTTACGCGGGCACAAGTGTGAGGGAGAATTTGCCCTTCATCCTTGTAGAAGAGAATTGTCCGCTCACGAATCGTTTGTTGCTTTCGAGTTACGGGTGACATTACCATCGAATGTGGTTACATCTAACTGCTCTCCTCGCTCCAGTGCCTTAGTGTCGGAAAAAGACTCGCCAAAAAGGAACAGAACAACTTAAGCACGAACAAGCGAGTGCAATAGTTACAAGACCTCAATCCAACCTGTCTGGTCGTGTGAACACCCATCATCATCAGACGTTGCTGAATTGATTGATTGATTGATTGCTTGAGCGTTCGATCAGAAGCTGGCTTTTCTGTCCTGGATGGTTGACGTCCTCCCTATTGCAATTTTAATGGAGTTTGAGGGTTTCGGGCATTCTGGAATTACTTTCTAGAACATGATCTTCCCGGCAAACATCTTCCCCAAGTTGGAGATAACTGCTGTCTCCCCATCTGATCCATCTGTTTTTCACTGGAGCTCTAACAAACTCCCCAAATGAACTAACTATTTATCCGACACATTCATGATTGATGTATTTGTTGATTTGTGTTCCTGTGGTAGTTCAACCTGGTTAATGGATGTCAACAATGTTTGATTATGGACTTTTAAAAGCAAACAGTACATAATCAGTGGAGTACCAAACACCTTCTCTTATTTGCGTGGGTGAATAAGCATTAGTAATCGCCGTTATTTGGTGTTAATTATATCTTTTAACTAAATATGCTACACACATGCCGCCTCATATTTCAGTTCGAATGACAATCAAGATAGCATAGTGCTTTCTTTGCTACTGGACAAATCGCCTGATCCCGAAGAAAGTAACACCGCCGACGGTACCCACACAGAGACTGGCAGGGATCAAACAATCACTCGTTCATGAGTCCTGCTGTCAAGATGCATCTTGGCAAGGACCGCCGCACTGCAGCTCAGTGAATGAGAGCGTCCGGAGCAGTCTAACAAATAGATGCACATAGCACGATCCGATATTCCGGTGAGCAAGGAAGCATATACGACACATATTTGGAATACTGTGCCCAAAAAACGAGTCAAAGCTGACCTCCATATTTAAACCGACCTATCGTTTGATTTTTTGACAGTTGGTAATAAAAAATGTCTGGCATCCTGATAGGGCCTGTCATTACAGAAACCGTGATTTCGCATGAATTCTACATACTCTTCGGCTCTGACTGCTGTCCCCACTCCAATACCTGGTGCCGGAAAAAGATTCGCCGACGAGGAACACAACAGCTTTATTCCAAACAGGCGAGTGCGTGCGAGCGCAAAAGTTACCACGGCCCCAAGCTACTTAAAGGGGGCTTTTTGGGATTGATCCAGGAGGTTTGATTGACGTTTAGTTAACACCTATCAACATTGATCGTGCTTCTATGAAATGCCTGAACACTCTTCATGGTTGGTCGTGCTTCTGTGGTGTGCATGACCACCCATCGGCTTTTTCCGCATTGATTGAGTGACTGACTGGCCTGGATGACCGCCGGCTTCTCTACTGAGATTTTGTTGGGATTTTAGGGTCTCAATAAGTCCCGGGGTTCTTTTCAGAAATCTGATCTTCCTGACATAAATTCTACACACTTTTCGGGTCGATGAAACCCTACAGATTAGGTAGTTTGACTCAGAAACGCAAATCCAGTGGCCTGGTTCATCCTCGGCTCATCACTTAATCAAAACGAACGTCCAATCATCGAAAATTTCTCCACCATTGGGTAATCGTTTGGATCTGCGCCGCATGCGGTACCGCAGAACTCGGTCTTTATGGACATTTCCTTTGCGAAGCTATAAACGGGTCATGATAGGATGCACGTGGTCAAACTTAGGACGTTCCTTACAAACTTAGCGTTTCGAATTTATTGGATAGTGCTCGATCAACTTACATCCGCTATTTGGATAGGTCCAAAATGATTACTTGATCCGCATTTTTCGGGCACTCAAGATGTTTTTGCCTCCGAGAGCGACCATCGAACTCGGTGGGATGAACAAGGCAACGGTCAACTATGCTTTGGTGTAAAATTCACCGACATAGTTTAAATTTACGTTTCATATGTTCATCACTCACAGAAGATGGCTCCTCTGTGTCGAACCGGCATTCCGCAACAGATGCATTTGCGTCCGGTTCTTTCAAGTGGGTTTGTTTGAGAATTTAACTACAGCCCACCGGTCGACAAAGCAGTTTCTCATTGAGGGCTTATTAAGGATGAGAGCTATTGTTTCTAAGTCGCGTGGATAGAATGTCTTCGTGTGCGAGGGGGTATCGGCTGTAACGATTTTAACTGCAAGTTCGCACAGCGTACGTTTCCTGTATTCCAGTCCACGAACAGCAGGTGCCGGCACAGTGGCTACAGCAAGCTTGCTCCGAATATCAGAGGTCCGATACGACCAAACACATGTGCCGCTGATGAAGTCCGGCAAGAGGTATCCGGTGGCCCTAAACTCCTAGCTGTCAGCTCATATGGGCTACCACGTTTATCGACCATTTAGCGCAACGTTTCTTCGTATGCACATGTTAGACTTCAGATTCCACTTGGCTATGAAGCGACTAGAAATTCAGTGCATTACGTATATTCAGAAAACCATGTTTTTTCGGGAACTGACCCCAACCACTATACTTGCTTTATTGCCACACTGGGTCGTAATATCCCCGGGCCAAAATGTCCGCATTTTCCGCCAGCCCGCACGCGCTTTCTTTCTGGTGATGTGATCAAATCCCTGATACAATGTCATACCTTGAATCAGATGCATCAGGAGATCATGTAGCAACGGTCCAGAGGTCGTAACAACGCGCCACTGTTGACCATGCCGACAGAAACAGCTCTCCAACCCTCTCCATTCTCGCCGTTCGATCAAAACGCATTTCATCAGGTGTGTTTCGCTGTTTGTGTGTCCCGTGGTGCAGTTCATCTTTATATACCAGAAAGGACAACAACCAGCCAACGAACTCCGTGACATTGTTTCGCCTTGTCGCTCACGCACACATGCAAACCAAAATCTGCTTGGACCGAGTGATTGTGGTAGCCCGACCCATTATGTGGTCCGGTCGAAGTTTGCTGCACTCTGTCTGGAAACTCTGAATACCGACGAGCGAAGAAAACACATGTGTGTCTAGACGGCTGGAATCGGAACGTAGATAAAATGAACAGGCGTATGATTGCTAGTCAACGATAGCGCGAAGTGCAGACAATGAAAAATCCGCCCTAAATTTGTTCGATCATCCTGGCTACCTATCCTGGATATGAACCAAATCAGGGTCAAGCGCAAGATGTTAATGAATTATTCAACAAAGGATACAGTCATCCTCCTTCTCAGTAACCTTGAACGGAAGACTGAAGAGTCCCACATTTTACTGGGACTTGCGTTGTCTAGCGTTCGCATATAGTCATTTTTTGTACTACCGATCATTACTACAAGGTAGATGTAGTAGATCCACGGTCCCCGGAATCCAATACAGACCACCTAGAATAGTCTGGGAAGATTTTTAAATGAGACCCGGGGAACTTCATAGCTTCATACAGAGCGATGAGGTCAGTGTACTTGACATGTATGAAACCAGCAAGTAGAAGGGTGTGAGAGAGGGATTAGGAAGAGTTTCGACAGTGTTGGTGCTGTCTGCCTTGCAGGATGAGGTCCCCGTGACCCCGCCTGCGATTGGCTAGAGGCATTTTGAGAAATGACAGCTGATCGATGTCAGTGGCTTTCATGCTGTCAGTTCCTTTCCAGATACTTTGATCTAGCGATTGGATGAGTAGGCACCTTCAAATGCTTCGGGTAGGGCGGCACCGGGTGCCCTCCTTCACCCACTCTTTTCTTTTCAGTTTAAGGCCTTAAATATGATTAGATGAACTTTGTGGCTGTACGGCAGTGAAGCATCTGTGTGGTTATGATGATGATGATGATGATGACGATGATGATGATGATGATGATGATGATGATGATGATGATGATGATGATGATGTTGATGATGATGATGATGCTAATCAGTGCCGGCTCTTCACTTTATGATCACGCAGTCGTCGAAATTCGGTTGCATCCGGAAGTTCGCCTCACTTTTTATGCTGCAAGGCAAATAGGTTTAACGGCAGAATCAGAGACCGTGTCCGATCATGTATGGCAGCACTGAATAACCACGTTGGATCCAGTCAGTGCTCAAAAAATGTGTGTCACATTGTCCGCGTGCATCGCAGCTCATCCCAAGCGTGTTAGAGGACAGGTCTCCTTAAATGAATGAAGGCTAGATCTTCGAACACGTTTCTAACATGCTGATAGCCAAATATCAATCGTTTCAAATAATCTGCTCCTAGCGATTCATCATGAACAATTCTAATTAAGCAGCACATTCAGTTGCCTGGAGACATCACAAACGAGAGATTCAGATGGGTTCCAGGTGAGCCTCTCGCAAAACCAAAATTGTTTGCAAATGAGTGTAGTTCGCTGATTTCGTGCAAGTTGGTTTCAAGTAGAACGTGAGGTCGACGGAAACTCGGGGACTGCGCCTACCTGATGAGCCCCAAGAAGGTCAAAGCCAGTCGTGGGCTGTCTCAGCATTTTCAGCAACCTTATGAGTAGTACATTACAAATCTAATTAAGCTCTTTCACGATGTAGCTTATTTCATTGCTCCTAGGAAAACACTATGGGGGATAAGAAGAGATGCTGTGTCTTTGTTGTGAAGTTCTTCAGTGCGATTAGCATCATCCACACACGGACGCAAAGACTCCGCGCGACCTTGGAGAGCTCCAACTGAACCTACAGGCAACTAGGACAAAAGTGCGCGGTCAACTTCGGAGATTTGTTCGTCTAAACGAAATGACCTTGATTCTGAAACGTAGTCAAACACTCTCTGCTGAAACTTCGGATGAACCATGGCAGAGTATAAACGAATGTACCCGCTTAAAGTGACACTGCACTGCTGGAAGTAGTTTATCGAAGGAACCTTCCATCTTCCACCGAAGAATTGTTTCCGGGAAGCTTACCGCAAAAAACGGCAGACCCAGGTATGACTTATCAAACCTATGGATATGTTTGACTGTTGAAATGCAAGGCTGGTTGTCCAGAGACGAGCAAAGTTCAGTTAGGATGCTGAAGGACTGGTCAGACCCCAACATCTTAATGCGTAAAGCAACCATGTGCAATCGGATGGAACACAGACAACGACGGTGGTGCATATGGAGACTTCTCTGAGAGGTCCAACGACCAAAAGTTAAGCAAAGGAACGGCACCTCAAGTAAACCAAAGAACGAATAGTCTGTTAAAACAGCATAGGGAGCATGTAACCATCATGGGTCACGTCATCAGTAGGTTCGATGAGGTTCAAATTCAACTTCGACGTTTTGTTGTAACCAAACCGAGTGAGTTTATCCGTTAAACCTCTGCCTACTGCTGACACCCTAGACAACGCTGCTTCATGGATTCCTCAAAGACGGAGAATTATCAGAGTCTTGATGCCGATACACAAGAATATGGACTAAGAAAACTCCCTCAAACCAGGGTTCAGAACCAAGCCACCCTAAGGATACTTATGAGAAAAACCGGTAACAATGTAATGGCCCAAACGCACGTCCACCAATTAATTGTAGCCGTGAAGTCTATATCTTTCTGATCTCCTCTACCTGTTTGGCGAAAAAATCTGAGATTGTAGACAGAAGGAGCAAAGAACAGGCCACTTAGATTTCTGGAAAATGTCTGGCCTAGTCAAGCACAGACTATTTGTAGCTGCGGAGTGTAATCCTTTAAGCTCTCGCATCCTATTGAGAAGCGATACTTCGTTACTGTGGAGGATTTCAGATCCACGCTGGAGGTACCTGACTGCGAAGTATCACGTGGGTCAGTATTGGGGTTTTCAGTGTTCCAGATCCACTTAACTAACCTGGCTGCAGTCAGTTGTCAACCATTTGGTAACCCTGACCCAGGACGACCGTTGTTTTCGAGATCCCGACGAGTGCCGCAAACTGCTAGGACTCTGTCAGAGCGACTCCCTCAAGCCCACAACCCTTCTCAGATAAGGTTGATAAACTCGTACCTGTTCCGATAGCATCCAATGTCAAGGGGCTGGGGATTTAAATCACACCCGACTTTAAAACCTTTACTCGGCGTCAAACAGTGTTCAGGAAGGTAAACTGCGTACTTTGCCAGCTTGGGCGTGAAGTACTGTGTGAAATGCTCTACTGCTCATGGAGTTTACAAGATATTTGGGGGGATTTTTTATGTCTGTTGAGTCTGTATCACGTGTGTTTTCACCTGAGGAAAAATTGGACTACTAAGGAAGGTTAAGCTGTTATCTTCTATGTGTAGAATTTGTGAAACTTAGCCTCATTCGGAAAATTCATTCCAGAAAGCTATGAAGTATGGTCTTGCACAACAGGGCCATGCAACAGGGTAAAATACAGTCTTTTAGGGATTCCTGTAAAGATTTGTTCATATTTGCTGACTAGTTGACTCCATATATGGTCACCCGGAGAAGGGCTGCGACCCAACCTCTGCGGCACCAAGGGAAGCAACCAGCTGCAACTAAAAGCGTCCCCCGTGACTTTTCGTGAGCACCTCCTGACTAGACTCAGCTCGTGTCCGACCACATCTTTACCTGGATCACTCTATGTACTTCCCCGATAAAAGCCAGTAATTTACACATACTTTGCAGCCACAGACTTATTTCCTTATAACCCCCCACCTATACCATCGACAGTAACCCAAACACCGCACCTGTCTGAACAGGGCTCAGAGTATCGCACCCAAGGTGAGTCGGTTGTTTGATGTGAACATTTTATTCATTAGGATGTGTTCTACTCAACCATTACAACTGTGAGACCTGAGACGGTTGTAGTCAACATATGGTGTGGTCATTCTGGCAGTGGCATCCACATCGGCTATCGCAGCGAGGTGAAACTTGATAGCGGCTTTTTGTACTCTTGTCATTCAGCACTACAGTGATTGGTGTTAGATCACGTCGTCTTTCGAGTGACTTCGAAGTGAACACCCACAGCACCACACGTTGTGTGTGTGTGTGTGTGTGCGTATGAACTGCACAATTGGAATCAAATCACAAAGAGCACCGAAAGTGAGTTGGGAGACGAAATCTGGCAAGTGATCGCCATTCCCGTGAGCTCATGGACCTAGTAGGTCCTGGAGATCTCAGAAACCGGTTAACCAAAAGTCTTTTCACGTGGACTAGTCTGAGTTGAGTGACTTTGATTGCCGTGCAAAACAGCACGAGATCTTCGCACAGCAAATGACGACAGCGCTGTTAGAGTTCGAACGACAGACACAATGGCATGAAAAAATTGATCACTGTTTCCCTATCCGATAAATGTGCGCTGTTCAAACGGCGAAGTGGAAAACGTGATGCCCTCTTGAAAAATGGCCAACCGAAATTTGGACAAGCACCACAAACATAAATTAGCGAGAGATGACGCACAGACCGCCACTTTTGCACCCAAAATGATTACCCACAAAGTAAGAAGATTATCTGTCCGAGAGACCAATAAATGGTTGTCTGAAGGGGGGTTCGCCAAGCAGATTTGATCTTCTAGCCCATGAATAATTTTGAAACCTGCATCAACTTCTTTTGAATGGTTTGCTTCAATATTCGGTTGTCGTCAAACCTGGAACAATCTCGCAGGCAGAATGACATTGATTAATATCTCAAAGTAATTTCCGGTCAGGCCTATCCACCTGGTCCTAAACAGTGAGTTTTGGACCCAGTGACGGTCGTGTGTAACCTAAACCAGATGAAAGCATAACTCGGGGAAAATTAATCAATCAATCAATCAGTCAATCAATCAGTCAATCAATCAATCAATCAATCAGTCAGTCAATCAATCAATCAATTTATCAACTATAAGCCTTGTACCATAGGCACATTGGTTCCGGCTGCTACAGTTTCGATCACCGGAAAACGGGAATGTGGAATGTACAACGAAGCCTTGGAGGCGAAGTTATGTTCAGTTTGTTCGGGAATTGAGTAGCTACGCATTGAAGGCGATAGCTTTGATGCGCGCGCGCCCCATTGCTGTCACTGTTGTCGTCACAGTACAGGGTTCTGCCAATTAATCGGCCAACGTGGCTTGTGTGTTGGACCAGACCTCACTAAAACAGAACGGATTGGAAGCCTCAGTTGTTCACTTGGAACTGACTTTGGAATGACACAAAATCCAGATCGGTTCGGATTCTACCGGAGTTTTAACAAACATCCACACTGCAGATCGCACTCATGCTCGGCCGGGACAAGGCTGATAGGAAACCGGTGTCCTTAGTGTTCATTACTGAGTTAACAGTCAAAACCGTCCCCGAAATTGTCATCATAATCTTCGTGATCATTTGGTAGGTTTTGTGTGCCTAGACGACATTTTTTCATTTTTAGAAAACCTATCTAATCAAAACGACCTGCGATAAGCATTATTTAGGAAAGTTGGTTTTTGTTCAAACCTTCTCTCGCACTTGGGGTGTCCTTGCAAAAGGGAACTCAACAGTGAAAGTTATCGGGACTGTATAAAGAGGTCCTCTTGGTTGAATAGCTCCGTAACATGAGAAATTGGATTCTGATTGGCGCTGATGGTAAGAGCTTTGTGACAGACTTCACTATGGTACAGTTTGCAACATTTCGGTATGTCAAGCTGTTTTTCCTGACTGTCTTCAACCCCGCTCAACTTAGAACATTCAGTTGTCCAGTCCATCAAGATTGATTTACATTGAATTTATGGTTCGTTTCTAGTTTTAAAAGGGACTGGTGAATGTCAAAACTGTGCGCAATACCAGCCAATCGATAACCGGCCCTGAACAGCACTCAACTTGAGGGACACAATTGAATCAGCCAATGATCGGTTAAGTTTACACAATTCAGTTGCTCTCCATTACGAGTAACACGCATTAGTGAGATTTACTCGTGACACAACAGTTCATTCGAATCCAGCAAGGGTAGCACGTACATCCCAGTTACCATCATGTGTATCTACAGTGATGTCGCAATGGATGCCACGAAAGCTTCAGTGACCACTTCTCTGGTTAGTTTATCTGGCTAGAAATCTAAGAACCCCACGAGCTGTGTACGCCGATGTCACACAGAAGCTGACGAAGACAATAAATATTTACTCAGCAAGTACCTGGAATAAGCACTTGACATCTGGGTGTTTCCATTAGTTAGTTAGTTAGTTCGAGGTCCTCCGAATTCGAAACACACGATACTGAAGAAGTCCCTCTGAATGATTTCAGTTCACATTCGGTTCAGAGCCGAATGTGCGCTACTATTAAGAACAGGAATCGATATTTAGTAGTGAAAAAAGGTGTAGTCCAGGTGGTTTGGTATGGAAAAAGAAGAGAGAATTCAGTGCAACCAGGGTCACAGTGGAAGGTCTCTTTTAGTGTGGGATTTCGTGACAGATAAATATCACGTGATTAGATTATGCTGAAATGCTCGTTTATAGTCCACATAGCAGCATTGTCAGGGAGCACTTCTTTCAGATTATCGTGATCAAAGACGATGACGTCGACCAAGTTAAAAGCAAACGTAGCATGATGGCGAGATCTGTATGACATGACTGTTGGACTTTGGGTTGCATACTTTTCTTTCAGTCCGGTAAAGAATTCATTGTTTCAGCGGTGATCCACATAAGACTGGAGTTCTTCACTGTGCCCATTCCATCATTTATTCTTCATGTTCCGCAGGTACTTCAGAAGCTTGGTCCAGGCGCTTGCACTGATGTCGTCCGTTAGTCCTTTTCCAATTAGACCCTGTATCTTCTTCCAGGTTTTCCGGAGCTTTCCAACCGAGGCAGTGAAATCACCCAGTAGGGAGCGCGAGTGGCTTGGAGGTGCAGATCTGACAGCTGATTGCAGGACTTGTCCCCTTGCTCATCCAGGTGTGACACGGTGAGGCTACTGGGACCGATAAATGCAGCAAGCATGGGCCCCGACAGCCGGGATCGGTTGGCTTTCACACGCATGTTTACGCCGTCTGGTGCATCCATTAGTCTCTGCTTCATGTGATCTATACAATACAACAAAGAACATACTATGATAAAACACGGTACAACGAAACGACAACATAAATTACAACTCACACGTAATACAAATAAAGTACGGATGAAAAGAGAAAGGATAAGTAGCCTATTCATGCCAGAGGTTTGACGTAGCCAACAACAATGAGTTTTCATGGATTTCGGTGGTGGTAGGCCCGAGACGACAATGAGAGCTATCTATGACAAAGACATATCCCACACTCATATATGAACACACCGCAGACGATGTCTTCCCTTTTCATCGGCATACGGTTTCCTTCAGTAATGTCGCGAACAGATACTCTGTAAATTTGCAAGGTAGCTTTAGCAGACTTTTGGGTAGCTTAGAAAATACCACACCGCAGTTAATTCTTTGGCAAACAGTTGCAACTCACCATAATTGTCTGCATGAAATACCCACTGAATCAAACATTTTGGGGGACCCAATAATGCATCCCATTGATTGCCGGATTCGCCTACTTACCAGTTCCAGCCTTGATCAGCCGATTTGGGACTTCGAGACTTCGTCATTTCCTCGAGGTACATCATCCGTCACTGCATTTCTTCCGTCATACGGAAAACTTTGTGCCATTCTGTTACGTAGAAATTGTATCGAGCCGTAGCAAAACTTGTTCATTTGACTTCTGACTAAAACCCCGCCCCCTCCCCCACATGCACACACCAATCGTAATGTCACTCGGAATGACCGTTTTGCTTGAACAGTATTAACAATAGAAATAAGGATAACATTGATAATGATGGGGGACATTCATAAAGCGCTACTGTGAAATCTCATTGTAATATGAGAGCAACGTTTCTTATAAGCCGGCACCAATTGAGAAGTCAGTCGACACGTGGGACCACGTGACAAGGATTGCGTGATTGAACAATTAGTTGCGCTAAATTGTCTCCAAATGTTAGTTAATCACAGTGCTGATCAGCCGCTCGCAGCCTAACAATTATGCGTTCGGACTACTAAATGGGAGATCGCAGGTTCAAGAGATGCGCACTGCCGATAAGAATGCGAGAAGTCTACAGTGCTTCTGGGCTTCTCAGCGTAGACTAGCTACACTTACGGAACGAAATCCTCATTGGGTAAACAAGTATTTCATCAGAGGTGAGATGATAGCAGAAACGTACAGATGGGTTGCAGTGGATAGTGTGCATCGTTTTTTTTATCAGAATGCAAGCTGTTTTATGTTTTACCAATCGATTCCGCGCCATAGACGAAATCCCTCAAGTGCCAAACTTTGTTTGCTGCGTTTCACAAAAAAATAGAAAGTGCATGCTAACCATGAATTCTGCGTACAGATACAGAACCCCTTTCGTAGAAAAGAACCTCCAACTAGAGAGAAATCATACCAAACAGTCCCCACCAGAGCTTGACCGGATTTCTTACCTCTACCGCCCTCCAAAGACTTAGAAAGTCTGCAACTATGCCCCCACAAGAAGAGGACATAAATCTGAGCATCAATCCAAAAGATGCAAAAACCCGCACGTTTCACGTATGATGTAGCAAGTTCGAAGGACGTGAGTTATAAGCCACCACTCATGTCTCGTAGAATTCTCAAAATTTGGCCTAAATCTAAACTGGTTGCTACGGCAGTAATCTAGAATATCCTTTGCTTGCCCTTTAGCTGCTCTGCAACGTCACTAATAAAGGAGGTCCATGATGACACTTGAACCGGGTATTCATGTTTCTACTCAACGTATGCATCCCTTGTTGACGTCCGAATGGTCAAAGTTGAATTGTCAAAATGGATTTTGCGCTGTTACTCGTTTTTTCATCTCTGCTGGTGTAGACAGGTCGGTCCGATCACGTCTGTTCCTTCTATGGCGCGTTCATTTCCAAGTTTCATTAAAATCACCATGGCTTAGTTGTTTTTGCACTGTCAAGCGAGTTGCTTCTCTAAACCAAGCGTTTGTGCGTCCAACCCATACTTTTGTCCTACTCCATCAAGGGACCAGCCAGCGACTGACGATAGCTCGGCACATGGCGGTTGCGTGGTTGATGCTGGTGCACAAACGCGTCACTGTCGCTGACCTTGACCGCAATAACATGGTCAGGAGAAAACTAAAAGTACAAAAGTGCTTGCATTGAACAAAGCATTGGGTCAAGGCGTGTTTGAACACAACTCCACCGGCAAACAAATGACGGAGCGAGCGGAGCTTGTGGTGTGGTCAGAGTGATTTCGTCTCAAAGCGGGTGATTGATTCTCTGTCACGCACTATCCGTGTAATCGTGACAGGGGAACGTAAACAAACAAGATCATGAAAAGTCTCGAAATGAAAATCAGACGCACCCAACTGACTTTGTCCGTCGTGTTTCATGTGTGGAACTACTTCATTGGGCAGTTTATAATGAACTAGATGAACGAAAGCCGAACCACTAGTATGTTGGTATGAAAAACTCCGCCATCAAATCTTTGGTAAAATAACACATCGAAAAATTCGCGCAAAACATAGACGATATCGTCGTAAACTACCAAGTTGCTTAGTGACATCATTGAGAACACGAATTCGGTTGATAATTTGCGTTCAAAATCGATCGAAACGAAAAAATAGTGTTTTGGATAATTGTTAACAACGACGCTTAGAATGTATCATCTTATTTTGCTTGGAAGATGGAAGTGAAGTATTCGAACCCAGCGTGTTTCAAAGACGAAACCGGTCAAGGACTGTCAAAGAGTGCTCAGTAGCCTTATGAGTAGTATTCCTTCAAGAAAAAATAATCCGACGTCTCGAATATCGTAGTAGCTCAAACACGAGGTGGTCTTCGTACGACACGTCCATTTAAAGGATATCATAAACGAGAGATTCATTCGGAATTCTTTTGAGTACCCCGCGCAAATGAGTGTATTTCACTAAATTCGTACAATTTATTTTTAAGTTAAACGTAAAAATGATAAAAACCGGAAGAGGCTCCAAGAAGGAAAAAACCGCTCTTGGACTTTCGTGGGATTTTAAGCAAACTTATAAGTAGTGTGTCCCGTCACTAGTATACAACCAGAAGACAGTCAATAATTCCGCGGGCCGGCTACGACTCGTTTTTTCATTGCAGTTTGTAATGTAACCCCGGTGTGTTATACTTGGAAAGAAAACAAAACATTCGTCAATTGGAAATGACATTGTTCGTCACTTATACTGTTCTTACACTGTTCTGTGTTTGTCTCACATTCTTCACTCTATTGCGACAGGCAAAATTCACTCAGTATTGTAAATTCCGCAACTTCTGGTGGCCCGTGAAACACTGACTCGAGAGCGTCAAGCGGGATTCCGGCATGGCAGCCGCTGCGGCGATCAAATCTCCACACACTCCGTCAAGTGCTAGGACAATCACACAGACCCACAGATTTAGTAGTCCAGAATTTCCAAGGCCCATTCGACTCTACTGACTGGCCTGCTCTCTGCAACATTCTTGTCAAATGAGGAATGTCCCGGAATTTCTTAAAAATTGTATTCTCAGATTTCTGGGCTTGTTTGAGCCTACGCAGAGCTCTAGTCATCGACGAGATAGTTAGACGGCGATAATGAGGTAGAAGGTCTTCAAAATTGTGGTATTCAGATAGCCGCTATCGATCGGGAATATGCAGACGATATCGTCCTCACTTTCAGGGGTTAGAAGAGGGCGGAGGTGTTTCGGGATGAACCTACGAAAGTTATCCCGTCCTTTGGTATGAACTTTGCACCCATAAAGTGTAAGGTCATGCTCCTGGACATGCAGTCACTGAACACGCCACTTGCAATCCAGAAGGAGGCACTCGAAGTTGTGGAGCGCTGTACGTATCTTGGAAGCTGTATTAGTTCTGACTGTAGTGTGACAGGTGAGGTTAATGCACGAATCTGCAAGGCCCGGTTGGCGTTTGCTAATTTGAGGCACCTCTGGCGTCAAAGTGATGTGTCCCTGAATCTCAAGGGACGTGTGTACGGGCTGCTTTGTTGTATGGCTGTGAGACTTGTTCGATCGCCAGAACTGAGACGTTTTCGGGTCTCCGACAATCGTTGTCTGAGAACCGTAACTCGTGTGGGTTGGTGACGGCCAATCCGCAACGAGGCAATTAGAAAGCGAGTTTTCGGTTGTGCAACGGCTACTTCCATTGAAGAATGTATCCAACACCAAAAGCTGTGTTGGTTGGGACATGTATTTCGCATGCCGAATGATCGTCTGTCGAAGACAGTGCTGTTTTCCATGTCCAATTCAGAGCGGTGGAAGCGGAGAGGTGACCAAACTTTGACCTGACAAAAAGTTATAAAAGAGATGTCGAAAAGTTTAGGTACTGTCGGGACGAGTCGCCTACCACAGTGGGAAATGGGTGGTCCCCACTGCGTCTGGTTGGAGACGCTGCATGATATGGCTGTTAATCGATGCCAATGGCATTAATGTTGTCAGTTTGTATCCATATTGCCCGAATTAGTGCCTGGAAGTGTAGGCACCTCGAAATTATTGTAGTAAGCTAGCACTAAGTCCTTCCCCTTCAATTTTTACTCTTTCCTTCACAATATTGGTTTCAAACAGATCATGATTGTACGGCAGCCTAAGCATCAATCCCGAACACTAATGTTATTCTGTCGATGACGATGATGATGACGGCGATACGTAGTTGATGAGGCCATTGACAAGAACATCGACTGCTGGACTTATACATGAGTTAGCCAATGATAAGACAGCGCTTTTCACCGAAAGTCAAACCGAGAGATTCCCCAGTCATCCAAAGTAATGTGCAACATCCAGTTAACATAGAAACAACAGTATAGGAACGAAAAATACTGCGCTGGAAATTTTTCAATGAAGCGGACGAATAGAGAAAGTGTGGTATGATGTCACTGCAGATGATTTGCGTTCATCGTTGATCTCCGAAGGAGTGCCTAGTACCGTCAAACCAAGTGCTTGTCGTCGGCTTGTTATAGCAAGCATCTCGAAGTAAAGTGAACAGTGTGGAGGAGCTCTATTCCTGTGGGACAACAGGAACGACAGCGTTTATCATTATATTTCAAGAGTATATTTCCTTCTGAAAATTTCACCATACGAATTCTCCTTTTTGATGCAAAAACTTTCCAGTCGGCATGAAAGTCCTAGAGCACCCAAAGTCCATGAGATGCATCATCCAACGAAAACCCTGTGCTACCTGAACATGTATGTGTGTGTGTATTGGCAACGTGTACTGCGCTTGCAGAGCACATCGATTTTTCCTCCAGTACTGACTGGCTATCATGACACTTAATCAGGACACCGTATGCGATGCGCTGCAGTGTCGGATAAGCGTTGGATGAGATCACGTGACACAGTTCCAATGACCTGGAATGAAATTAGAACAAGTAACACGGAATGGACTGAAGTCAGTGAGACTGTCAGGTCAAGTTATGTATACTGGCGACACGCAGCGCTTGTTGGTTTGCATCGTTTGTACTTTTGTGCATGGAAAATCTGCGGAGGTCGAAAATTAGGTAGTGACCAATTATTATTCAATGAACTTAGTGTGCGTGCTCGGGACACAATTCATGGTCATTAACGCGGACGTACGTTGTCCTCTATCTCAAGTGAGAATGTAGTTGAATATTGAAGGTATTTGATCCACTATCGCTGTACATACTTGTGAAGCGGTTACGAAACAAATCTCTAGAGTGTATCGCGTTGGCAGTTCGCCTACCGTCCTCCTCAACTAAAATGACCTTAACATTGGAGAGACCTCTAACCCCCCGTAGGCGTCCTTGGGACATTAACCCACCTCTTAACAATAGCATGTGTACTAGACACACAGAATAAGTTAGGAGGCTGAAACTGATTCTCACCTTTGTGGAAAGAAACGGGTGAAAAGTCACTGGGGCTCTGGTCGACACGTTAGATGGAAAACACAGACCTTAGGCACTCAGAATCTCCATCAAATTGCAGGATTCTTAAGATCTTTCTTGAGCAGACGTGAAAACCAACTACCCTAGTTACTTACTGAAGTCTCATCCCAGTAAGTAGTGTGGATTTAGTCGCAACAACCTAGCTGCGTCCTTCGTACATGAGCACAAGCCATGTTCACTAAGTTAGGCTGTCGCTTGAAATTGTGACCACATGTTTGGGATATCATTAGGAATCTGTTGATTTAGCGAAAAACACCGTAATTCTGTCGGCTAAGTGCGTAATTGATGAAGTAACAGCAGCTTACAGAAAATCCGTCTGCACAAACAGGGGCTTGGTTCGCAGCATCCGGAATCGGAGACCGATTTTTTTGTTTTGTCTTCGAGATCATGCGATTCAACGGTGAATTCTTTTGTCGGGGGCCAAAATACGGAGCCTTATTCGTTTGCCTGTATTTATACATGACCTTACACAAAGAACTTATTCGTTTGACTGGCGGTTTGCATGATAGATACTACTACCGTTGAACCATCATACTACTAACATCTCAGTGCGCTCTTTTCGTTTAGCACAGAAGAAAGAAAAGTTCATTTTCTCCTCCGCTGACTGTGTCCGATTCCGTTCCTCCAGCAAAGTTACTCTTCAGCGTGCTATAAAGACAACGATGGTGTCGTTCTTGGTGTTACTCTCTTGCTTGGTGATCACAATTACGACTAAGTGACAGACATGCATGTTCCCAGACAATCCCTCCATGATTCACATCAACTCGTATTGACAGTTGCTCTATCCTTACACTTTCTCCGACAGCATAGATTCTATTCCCATCTGTGTCAGTCGTCACATTTCTGATCGATCCACGCGCGCTCTGCGAAGTCGCCGGATTGTTGTTTACCGGCAGCCCCATGCTCCGTTGTCTCCAATTTTGGACAAGAAAGATGCGATCGATAAGTATGGTTGAGATAAGGACCGAGATAGCAAACAATCAACGCTTTTCAATGGCATTCTGTCGAACATCCATTTACCATGCACTGTTTCCGGAGCAACCTTTATTCAAATTGGAATGCAAAACGGCTCACTATTCGATGCGCCTTCACATAACGTAACTAGTTTCCTGGGCATAAACTTAGCAAATGTGGGCTGAATTGATTTAGTGGTTCATGGCCTACCGGATAAATTACAATCGCTATGAAACGCGCAGCGAACTGAGTTTCAGGATCGATCATATTCAGCCTTGGTACTCATGGCAAGGCTAGGAAGGCTCAAAACTGGAAAGCACTGGCCCACTTCGCGTGCGCCCCTCTTGTTAGTGCTCGATTTGCTCTAAAACAATCGATCTACAGGCAACTTGTGTCCCGCAACGCCAACTTCAAAAGTACGAACGCACACCACGACAGCTATCTCCAAATACGTGCAAACAGGATTAGTTTAGACAATGCTACTTGTGTGTGTGTGCAGATGCCTCGAAATTCTAGGTGGCCGCGCACAACGAAGTGTTGAGGAGGAAGTGGGTGTCAAGCAGAACAGCTGGCGGACCTAAAGCTTGATTTTAGACTCGTCTACGACGATACGTCTAACCCCCACATCGTGAATTTCAGACCTTGCGGTGTAGCTCGCCACAATGTGAGAGGTCATATTTCTAACTAACTCTGGCGTCAGATGATAGGCTACCAATCAGTGGCATGCACTGACACGGAAAACGTACTTTTCAGCTTGTTGTTGTCTATTACGATGCGATTCGTCCAGCAGATTCGTCCGCACGTGTTTGCTCACCACAACGACAAGAGCAAAACAACCAACGGAATGAAATACATACTTGACTGATCAATACGTTGGGTTGTTTTGATAGACAGTCAGCGAAACTTTCAAGATCACGAACAGAATTTGGAAGCTGAACTTGAATGTCGTGGCTGTTGTTGTCGTGTTGCTCCGCTAGGTCAGTTAGGGAACAACTATTCAGCACTGTGTGCAGCCAACCACTCACGCGCAAGTCAAAATCGCGCGTGCTGATCAGAGAAACAACTGAACCTTCCTTGACAAGTGACTACTGATCTGCAGGTATACTCATTTTGGTATTCAAGTATGAAACAAAACTCATGTGAGCCGACATTGGTAGTGAGCTGTCTAGAAGGGTTCACCCAACTTACACCATATGCCTGAATGAGTTCTGCTGACGACCATCATGTGAACAGGAGTTGGCTTACCTTAATTAGTAACTTCAGGCTAACGAAAGCATCACTTCAAAAAAGAGAGCAAAGTAAAGTATGGTTGCCTCTCTAGGACCAGAAATAGGACACTGGGTGTACCGGTTCATCATTCATCTTCTGTTTATTGTTGTTACTAGGTGGCTCCTGGGCCCTCTACATCCTTAAGTTAGGTACTTTCATTCTACGCTAAACTGCTTCACTATTACGAACGTGATTTGTTTGATGGACCGGTTTTTCCGGGAAGTTTTCCTAAAAATCACATCCTACTATGGTCATGCCAAGTGATGAAACGGTCCAGCATAGAATACAGAACAAGAGACACGTAGAGAGAGAGAGAGAAAGAATGCCATGGACGATTTTCCCTTCCCCACCGCTACCGAGATAATGAGTTGACTGGGCTAGTAATTTTGTGTAGCCACAGGATTTGTGCAGTCCTGTCCCAACATGATCATTCTGGTTAGGTGTTACGGCGAGGAACCACTGGAGCCGAATTTCGCTCTTATTGTGTCGGACTTCCACTACCGGACATCTGGCGTGCGAAACGAGCCTGTTCACACTACTGTTGGTACTGGTGACGAGCTCTATAAAATTCTGTACTTTTAAATGCACCAACCTGAATAACAGTGTGGGGGTAAAAGAGAGCGATGCGAGTACATCAAGAAATTGCAATATACCTCACAGAACAGGGCACTCACTGCTTGCTACATGTACTTTAATTGTTGCTTCACGCGGCTGCCGATCAGTTGCATACGGCTCTACTTTTAAAGCGTAAACAAATAAGTGGTTGAATGTGTCTCACTACCTGACCCTAGTCACAAGGACGGGAGATTGCCTCCCGCTTTGCAGCTATAGACAAATTTTTCATGACTATTTTTACACTGCCTCAAAAAGCTCACGCCTGCAGTTCATCCCGTAAGTGAAGTCGGTTTGTAATGAAAAGCCGAGAAGCACTGTACAGCTGTTTCATCCTTGTTCAAATTATCATGAGCAATGCGAATCTCAAAATATTCCAGTGAGGAGTTTCGAACCGACGACTTCCCGGCTAGTGGTTTACGCACTTAACCGTTCGGTCGCAAGCGGGTTGTACAGTATTGTGATTAACTCACGCATCTCACGTGACCACGTGTTGTGGATCACGTGATGGAAGGATGAGTGGCCTTATACTCTAAGTGAGAGCTAACCACACTGCCTATCAGCCAATCGTGGCCGAACAGTTGAGTATTCAGACTACTATCTGGGAGGTCGCGGGTCGGAAACTCCCTGGGGTTTTGTGAGAGGCGCAATGCTGATGGTTCTCAATAAAGATGAAACAACTGTTCAGTGCTTCTAAGCTTTTCAGCTGGCATGGACTGGCAAGACGAAATCTAATTTGGAAAAATTCCCAAATCCCTCTCGCTTCACCTTGTGCATCCTCATACCAGACTCGTTTAGAACTGGTGTGAGCGAGAGAGAACGTCTGAATCCCTCATCAGAGCATAGAAGATTTCAACAATGAAAACGTTTCTGTCATTAACTTCCCACACTAGACAGTGGTACTGATCACAATGATCAGTTTAGGACCTCGCCCAACCCTGATCCACAATTATTATCAATATATCGTTGGTTCACGCACCGTCTGTTATCTCCAGTGCTCATTTCACTTTAGCGAACTCAGTAATTAGTGACCATTAGTACGAAAAACGTTCACACTGTTCTCGAAGTATGACACCTGCTGAATCTTTGCAACCTTTGTCTATCTTGTGCAAGAGGTTTTTGAGGTTACACCTCAGATTTCCTTCAAGTCGGATGGACCAGCATCGAGACAGCCCTCATGTTGCTATAATACAAACGAAAAAATGAGGCATGGGACTCCAGTTGTGAGCATAATGAAGCTAGCGTCCACTGTACTGCAGTTTGCCCCCTTCTTCCCACACTAAACAGTGGAGAGATTCAAATCAAACACAGGAATTATAACCGAAACAAGCGGACCTTCGCACTAGCACTGCTATGAAATTAGCCCCGACAATGGGTTAGATTCCAATACTTACCTGGCGATCAGAGGTAATTCCGGGAACTTTTTGAGAGGTTTGCAGCTAACGAGTAAATCTTCTTCCGAAATCTGTAGGCACAAGAGTGTGTCAAAGTGTAATATGAATAGGATAAAACGGCGACACATTTAAGCGGTAAACTTGTGGCCCCGATTAGTGAGTTGATTGCCTGAGTTCGCTCCCAGTCGCACCTCTTTGTTGGTCACCGTGTTGATGGTCACTGAGCCCCAGACAGTGCAGGGGTTAAACTGCGAACTTACTGGCCGGTAGGTCAGTGGGTTCGAGTCCAATCCCGGATGCTAATGTGCTCCTGTCTAGGCTTGGGTATTTTGGCAGTATTTCAGCCCTCGCGCTTCCTTTGGGCAGCGGGGAGACGAAAAGGCGCAACAGCCGAACGATTTTTGCTACTTTATATTCAGAAATGTCGGTATAAGAAGATACTCTTAGTAGTGAGAAGTAAACATTACGGGTTCGTGCGTTGTTTGATAGGACTTCTTGAAAAGTCTAAATTGTCAACTCCTCTCGAGAAACCGATTCATCCATGACTGAAGTGGAGACATGTTACGGTTCCGAAATTGGCTGATTTAGCCCCCACTGGAAGTGTCACGTGGCAGTAATGAGTGATACATATTAATGAACTTTTTTACAAGATACTATGGTACGCTTTTGATGCCTAGCTGCCAGGCCATCCGAAGGAAGCACGAGGGCCGAGATACTGCCAGGTTGCCCAAGCCTAGACAGGAGCAGCCCATATGCAGAGGTTAGATTCGAACAACGGACCTTCCGGTCGGTAAGTTCGCGCCCAAACCACTAAGCTAACTCGAGCTCACGAACCTTTCTATCTGTACAAGACATGACTTCGCAGATAATTTAGATTTCGATAGGCTCACAGTAGCGTTCACTGCTTAAAATAATCGAGGCTAGGATGAAGCAATAACGTATTTCCCATAGAGCACAATATTGTTCTTATATGAGAATATGCCCTCGAAGCAACTTATCGCGTCTAGTGACTCATACTCAGCTTTAGCGGGCTTTTAAGAGCTCAAATGGAGAACGAGTGAGCGATATTCAGGTTTGCCAAGGTGCACCATGCATGCGTGAAAGCATAAATCTAGGTGGAAAATTTTTATCCCATTCCCAAATATCGTGGCTGAAAACAACCCCGGATACAATTCAGAACACGTGACACTGACTCCAGACAAGCATTAATTTTGGTGTCACGTGACAATTCGCAGTCAGAGATAAAAAATAAACAATTACACCAGAACAAGAGAGGAACTATCCAAATGAGTGTTGTGAGCGTCCCTGGCGCAACCTGACTTGAAGGTCCTGGTATCCAAGTCAGTCGATGGAGGCAAGCATGATAGCCACTGGGTCACGGTTCGAGCAAACGAATCACATTGCTCATGCGTGTGCTGGTGGAGTAGTGGTAATACGTTCGCTTCACATGTCAGATACCCGGAGTTCAGGCTTCGGCAAGGTCAATGATATGCACTGCTGGTGAGCTCTAACGAAAGTCGATTTCAAATGCTTCCCCACAATAATGGCTGCCCCAGGACAGTCACCGGACTGTTCAAACAAGTGATATGAACGCCAGAAGAAAACAGATCATTGTCTAGACGTAACATACTACTCGTAAGGATGCTGAAGACTTCGACAACTCACGACCGGTTTCGACCTTCTTGTGGCTCATCAGGTGGGCGCAGTCCACAAGTTTCCGTTAACCTTATGGTCTACATGAACCCAAATTGCAAGAACTTAGCGAAGTACACTCATATGGATACCAATTTAGTTTTGACGGGAGACTCACCCAGCTAAAACTTTCGTTTATGATGTTCTTAAGCAACTGAATGTGCTGCCTTATGTTTCAGTTGGAGAGTGCGCCCACCTGATACGCCCCAAGAAGGGCGAAATCGGTCGTATGGCGTCGAAGTACTTTCAACAGTTTTATGAGTAGTGCATCGCGATATCTCGAATATCGTACCAACTGAAACACGAAGCGGTCTGGTGTAGAACATTCATTTGCTTAAAAACATATATTAGAGAACGAGATAGGTTCCAGGGGAGTCTCCCGTCAGAACCAAATTGTCAGTTTTGAGATTCAAACACGTGACGGACGTAACCCTATCCATCCAATCAGAATCACGAACCGACCTACCTGCCTGAGATCCATCTCCAAGTCAGGGCTTAGGCAGACTTTTGCCCTGATGACCGCAGTATGAAAGCACTGCTTAATCTGACTCCACAGGTGTGAAACAGCGGATGAATGATTATAACGACTCAACTAGCTCACCGCAACTCTCTAGGCTGCTGTTACATCCTAGTATCCATTCATTCCTGGCGTGATTGTTCATGAGTCAACACAACCGTGCGTGTCTTAGTGTCTCACCTAAGCAGGTTCGCTCGTTCACTGTTCCCTTCAAAATAATCGACCACCGCGAAGGGTCAGTCACTCTGTATGAGTAAGGTTAGCACAAAAAAATGGAACTTAACTCCATCGTGGTCAAGTAGTCGTCTGCTTTGGCTATCCATTGACGCGAGCTTGGTACTGACGTCTTACGAGCACCAACGCGATAAACGAAACCTGTTACCAGTAGCCATCCAAAAGAGCACTTCTTGTGACCACCAACCTTACGGGTCCTTAACAAATTCAAAAGCAACACGACCATGGAACAGCCTAAGCTTAAAGAAACCTGCCACACTCCGGCCCAACTAGGCATATATAGCAGAAAAGCAGAACAAAGACCAGCACAAACCAGGCAACGTTTACTCAGTGCATATTCAGAGTACATAGGGATCTAGTCAACTTCCTCGATTGTGGGTCCCTTGCCACCTGAAGCTGCACCACCCGCTCCTCCACCGGGCATACCACCAGGGAATCCTGCAGGCATACCGCCCGGCATTCCTTCACCGCCACCAGCAGCCTGATACATCTTGGTGATGATCGGAGTGCACACCTTCTCGAGTTCCTTCTGTTTATGTTCAAACTCTTCTTTCTCAGCCGTCTGGTTGGTCTCGAGCCAGCTGATTGTTTCTGAGCATTTTTCAGAAATCAATTTGCGATCGGCTTCCGGAATCTTATCCATCACCTTCTCCTCTTCTACCGTCTGCTTCATCGAATAGGCGTAACTCTCCAATGCGTTCTTCGCTGCCACACGATCACGCTGGTTTTCATCATCGGCCTTGTACTTCTCCGCATCTGCCACCATCCGGTCAATCTCATCCTTCGATAAACGACCCTTGTCATTCGTGATGGTTATCTTGTTCTGCTTACCCGTGCTCTTGTCCACCGCCGACACATTCAGAATACCGTTCGCATCTATGTCGAAAGTCACCTCGATCTGTGGGACTCCACGTGGGGCCGGAGGAATACCCGACAGCTCGAATTTGCCCAACAGGTTATTGTCACGAGTCATCGCACGCTCACCTTCATACACTTGGATCAATACACCAGGCTGATTGTCCGAATAGGTCGTAAACGTCTGCGTCTGTTTGGTTGGAATTGTGGTGTTCCGCTTGATCAAAGCGGTCATCACACCACCAGCGGTTTCCAAACCCAAGGACAACGGAGCTACGTCCAACAGAAGCAGGTCCTGCACTTGCTCGGATTTATCGCCACTTAGAATAGCAGCCTGCACAGCGGCACCATAAGCGACGGCCTCATCCGGATTGATCGACTTGTTCAACTCTTTGCCATTGAAGAAATCCTGAAGCAACTTCTGTACCTTTGGAATACGAGTTGAACCACCGACAAGGACAATCTCATGGATGTCCTGCTTGTCCATCTTTGCATCACGCAAAGCCTTCTCCACAGGGTCCATTGTGCTACGGAACAGGTCGGCATTCAGCTCCTCAAAACGTGCACGGGTAATGGACGTGTAAAAGTCGATACCTTCGAACAGAGAATCGATCTCGATGTTGGCTTGCGCACTCGAACTCAATGTGCGTTTTGCGCGCTCGCAAGCAGTGCGAAGACGACGAACAGCGCGTTTGTTTTCACTAATGTCTTTCTTGTGTTTCCGCTTGAACTCCTGAATGAAGTGATTCACCATACGGATATCGAAATCCTCACCGCCCAAGTGAGTGTCACCTGAGGTAGACTTCACCTCGAAGATGCCCTCCTCGATGGTAAGAATCGACACATCGAAAGTACCACCACCAAGATCGAAAATCAGAACATGCCTCTCAGCACCAACCTTTTTGTCCAACCCGTATGCAATCGCAGCAGCCGTCGGCTCGTTGATAATCCGCTGAACGTTTAAGTTGGCGATACGACCCGCATCCTTCGTAGCTTGACGTTGACTGTCATTGAAGTAGGCAGGCACAGTGACGACTGCATCCTTCACGGTGGTGCCCAAGTAGGCTTCGGCGATCTCCTTCATTTTCCCCAAAACCATAGCCGATATCTCTTCGGGGGAGAATGTCTTTGTCTCGCCTCTGTACTCCACTTGAATCTTCGGCTTGCCTTTGTCGTCAACGACACTGAATGGCCAGTGTTTCATGTCGGATTGCACCGAAGCATCATCGAATCGGCGACCGATCAATCGCTTGGCATCGAAAACGGTGTTGGTTGGATTCATCGCAACCTGGTTCTTAGCTGCATCACCGATGAGGCGTTCGGTGTCGGTAAACGCCACATAACTCGGAGTTGTGCGGTTTCCTTGGTCGTTGGCAATGATCTCGACCTTCCCATGCTGGAACACTCCGACGCAGGAATAGGTTGTGCCCAAATCGATTCCAATAGCCGGCATGATGGAGGGTACAAGAGTTAGCGAGCAAAAGAGCAAACGTGGAAACCGAGATGCCTCTGTGTGACCGCCCATATAGTATTCTGGTTTCGGCCTGAATGGCCAATCAGCGTGAAGGAAAAATCTTATTCGCCAGTCATTTCAACATGTCTGTCTGACGATCGCCGTTCTCCACGCTGAATGGTCGGGACGCGCTTGCGGATTGGCTGGCATTTGGATGGTTCTATACCTCCTCGTGGATGTGACTGAAATCTACAGGCGTAATTTTCGAGTGAACGAACTTTGCATACAAAAAGATGTCTCTCGGACGCAGTGAAGAACTCCATGGATAGAAGAAGAGACTACAATCATTTACTACTGACTGCAAATATACGAAAAAAATTGTCAAAACTACCCAGTGACAATTTCTGAATGCCTGTACATGGATGATAACGTGACCGAGTTTGTTAAAGTGCATAGTTGCTGATTGACCCGGGCTTCAGAAACTCGAATATTTGGCAAGCAAGGAGATGTTGGTTCGTGTTTCTTACTAGAAAAAAACTTATATCAGCAACTAGCGCAACAGATATCCCTGCCTAAATCGTTCATTCGCCCCCTAGAATGGCCCTCCTCCTTATAACGGACATAATTTGTGGCCTGATCTTTCTAGAAGAATGTCAAGTATCTCTATCCTCTCTTGAATATCGCTAACCTCCCAGAAACCCCCCTCCACAGAATGCTTGCTTCCGTGCACAGTCAACCACCATAGAATCTAAGACCCTGTCCGAAAAGAGATCACCCCCAAAAACAATCCAGAAGGCGACTTTCCACAAGGACTTACCGAACATCACTACACTACTAAGAGTTGAGCACTAGTATGTATTACTAGTGTATTGTTGTTAGCGACGATGGACGATGGTTGTTACCAGTCCATCGACCCTGACGTGGCTTAGGATTTAGTTATCCCCACACAAATGCTTTCAAACATAATAGCTAAAGAATACATGTGGTGCATTCAATTGACCAAATGAAAACAGGGCAACCTCTAGAATAGTCAGTTCACCAGACGGAAAACTTAGGTTAGAGTGTAGCGAAGAGCTCAATGGTTTGCCTACACTAGGGGGCCGAAAGATGGGTTAGTTGCGAACCCGGGTTGACTCATTGATGAGACTTTCAAAACGGAGCACGCATTAATTTGTGCAACCTTTAAGTGGCCACTCGAGGAGCCATTCAGCACATTACCACGGGATGTGGACTCCAGGGTTGAAGGATGATCGGTATTATATCCAGTCGAAGTGCGAGTTAATCACGCCGCTGATCAGCTGATCGTATCCGACTGGTTTCGAGTTCAACTACTAGCCGGGAGGTCGTAGGTTCAAAACTCCCCGCTGAAGGTTCGTGAGATGCACTCTGCTGATGGTTCCCAATGAGGATGAAACAGCTGTGCAGTACTTGTCGGCTTCAGTTACAGGATGAATTCTCCAAGCAAAGCTTTCAAACCCCCTCACACCACCACCAACAATTCCGTTCTTCATCTAACAAGCAGAAAAGAGGATGCTTCGTGTTGGTTGAAACGAAGAGGCAATAGACTTGCAGCGAAACACCATGACCTATGATTCCCGAAGGTGGGCGATAAGCTACTGACCGAAAACTGCTAGCGAAGGTGAAGTGAAGTCGCCAGTTGAAATGTCCAGACTCTAGTGAATGTTCTCTAGGGGAACTCGTCTTTCATAAGGGGAGCAGAGCACAGGGATGGTTAGTATTCAGAACGCCACGAAATGATATTTAACTAGCGTCGTTTAAGCCATTTTGTGCAGGCATGAACTGCATATTAAGAGTCAGAGGCTGAGGGACAGAACCAGTCGTTCAATAACCACCAGAGCCCGCAAAAAGAGTCAGATGTATTTGCTAACACTTAAATAGGCCTTGAAATATTGACCGGAGTCTCCGTGATCTCGCTGCACCAGGATACCTTGAACTGGCCGGTTATGGAATATTGCCAGGTTATCCATTACCTGAAAATGGGTGTATCTGGACAACATAGGCATGATGCTATACTGGGGGAGGTGCGTACTTACACCGAAACTTAAACGAACCGACGGATAACGCCGGATACCGCCCCGATGATAAACTGGCTGCTGGTTTATTGTTATATCATCATGATAAGACCGACTGATGGCTTGCGACAGGCCTCTGCACGTTCGCCCACCGATCTTATTCCCTTATATTGGCGCCAACAGCTTGCACGGGCACCATACGGGATTGAGATAGTTATCCATTACTCTCTGCATCCTCAGGCCAGTTCAGCCCAGCCCCTTGCAGTCAAGTGGGTCAGACTATTGAGTCATTGGCTCTGGGAGGAGTGTTCCAAGAAAACTCTAACAACCGCTGCTTCGTGGTTCAGTCTTTGGAGGCTTGGGCAGATTCCCCCAACAAAAACTACCCACTGGACTGTGGACCAGGCGCTTGAGTCAAATGCTCAAAGTTGGGTACCTCAGCTAAACCCCGGCCTGGGCAACCGGGAAGTGGCATTCGCCCTTACAGCTCTTCGTTCACCGGCCCTACCGTAGACCCCTTCCCCACCCATCGAATGATACAGTGCGAACAACCCATCCCCTAACACTGTTTCGTGTCCAAGCAATCGCCCAGAAAAATAAACCAAAATAATCACTTGCTAACCTCAAAAGATCTGGTCCACGTTACAGCCTTTACTGCCCGTACTCTATGTCATTTTGGACAATAGGCATCTCTTGCTGGAACCTTGGTTCTCCTCTCTGTCGATGTACTTTGTGTCTCCAAAATACGCGTACATGACCCCGACTTAGGTAGTGCGCACTAAACAGCATAGGACGAACTCGGATGTTCCACATTTTAATGTGGAACATCCGAGTTCGTCCTTCGGGTATCCGGTGATCCTGACGCAATGGTTCGTGGTATCTACATTGTGGGAGTTGCGCCCGGCCCCAACGCTGAAAGCTCCTAACTGGACTGGATCCCAAAGAAGAGTCACCTTCTCGCTGTGCGGTTGTCTTGCTCAATTAAGTTCATTTCAGGTGGACGCGGTAAACGGTGTTTATTTGTCGTGTTAGTATGCCCCCGATAGACTGCAGTTCTGAGACTGAGAAGGACGGGTTTTATCGAGATCTGTGGCTACTGCTTCGGTCAGCATGAAGGCCGGATATAGTAATCCTGGCGGATGATATGAACGCCCAAGTTGGATGAGTAAACCCGGTAGAAGCACAGTTGGGTGGTAGATTTGGAGTCGATGCTGGGCGTACGGATGATGGGGAGCGTCTTCTTCAGTTGTGTGCAGATCATCGTCTGTCCCTGTCCAGTACGAACTTCCAACACAAACGCTCACACCGAATTAGTTGGAGGCCGCCAATCGCAAGACAGTCGTGGACTCAATTGGACCATATGGCTATCAGTTACTGATAGAGAGCCTCAATTAAGGAGTGTCGTTCCTTCTTGATCATGTCATCGTGTGAGCCCATTTATCACGTCGCTTTCCGTCAGCCCTATGCTCTATTCATTAACTTTGAGAAGTTTCAATAGCTAAAGAGTATCGAGCTCATCTGGTTAGAAGACTACTGGAAACGCACAGTCATGCGGATGACGAAGATCGCTTGGAATTTGAATGGAAGCGGGTTCAAGAAGCCATGCTATCAGCTTCCAGAACTGTTTGTCTGACTCGACTCAATGAACGCTGGATATTTTCGAGATCAGTAGGTCTTATTGGTGCCAGAGCAACAACCGCCGACTGTGATGCTGTCCGCAGATCGATGAAACACCGGATAATCGGGAGATTGAAGAATGACAGGGAAAGCTAGTGGATTTTGAGAACCCAGGAGATGGAGAAGGCTTTCGCCGCAGGCAAAAGCCGCGCCCTATTTCATCTGATCCGACCAACTGGTCAAAAGAAGATAAACGTCAGCGAAACGGTATGCGAAAAAGACGGAACGTCAATTTACACAACATATCATCTTGAGCAATAGACTGAACACTTCCAAAAGCGGTTCAGCTGATCTACTTCAACATAATCACTGGAAGTACCTAACAAGCCTGAATGGAATATAAATACCAGCCCGCCATCAACAACAGAAATCCAACGCGAGATATCAATCCTCAAGCGCGACAAGGCACCTGGTGCGGATGGTCTGTACCCCATATTTTTCAAAGGTGGCGAGATCCCGGTGAACAGTCTGACAACCATACTGCAGAGGATTTACAAGGAAAACAGAATACCAGCCGAATGGGGCTTTTTGACCGTCATCTCAGGCTTCAAAAAGGGAGCGAGTAAGTCATGCGAAAACCATCGTGGCATCAGTCTGGTATCCGTCGCATCTAGGGTGCTCTTGGCATTAGTTCGAGCAGATGGATGGATTATCGAGAGAGAGAGAGAGAGATTCGTGAGAATCAATGTGGGTTTCGCCCCGGTCGAGGATGCATCGACCACATTTTTACCTTGAGACAAATTCTTGAACAGCGCCACTCCTTCAGACGTCCCACGTTGGTCGCTTTTCTGGATTTGAAAGCTGCTTTTGTTTCTGTCGATCGTCAGCAACTTTGGCAATGACTGGCGATCACAGATGTCCCGCATGAGGGCACTGTATGCGAGCTCCTGTGGACGCTTGGGAATATACGGCAAGCTTTCGCCTTATTTCATCACGTCCAGTAGTTTTAGACAAGGCTGTCCTCTCTCACTTTCCTCTTCAACTTTGTTACTGATATGCTGCTTGAAATTTCTCTGCCTACCTCTGAAACGTCGGGAGTCGAACTACTCCCGGGACGTTCCCTCACAGACACTGAGTATGCAGGCAATATTGCACACCTTGGTTCAGATCATTTGCAAAAAAAATTAATAACTGGTTTAGCATACGTTTCACGCCTGCAAAGTGTAAAGTGCTGCTACAAGGCTGGTTGGGATCAAACCCACACCTCATACATGCATGCGAGCCAATTGACGTGGTAGATAAATTTGCTTACCTGAGCAACTGCATAAGTTCCGGTGGACTGACTGGAGATGAGATTATTTCTTGAATCAGAGAGACCAGTGCAGCTGTTGCCAACTTCCGACACCTATGGCACCGATGTGACGTGGGCTTGTCTGTCAGGGGAAGAGTTTACACTGCGGTGGTGCGATCCATACTGCATTATGGATCAGAGATGTGGCCCCACGCGCAGAGGACATACGGAAGGAGTCAGTGTTTGATCATCGGTGTCTCGAAGCATTGGTCAGATCTGGTAAGAACATCGGAGTAGCAATGCTGAGGTAGGCCAGACGGTCTTAAAAAGAAGGAACTCTCCCGCGGTAGATGAATTACTCATATTTCATAGGTTATAGTGGTTAGGACATGTACTCCGCACGCCAGAAGACCGTCTGCCTCGCACAGTCCTTTTCGCCCAACCCTGTGCTGACTGGAAGCGACCAAGAGATGAACTAAATGAAAACACTAAGCTGACTCGACAACTGGCTCGACAACTGCCACCTCCCTGAATGGTGACTCCAGGATTCAACTCACCAATGGTTGATGACACTGGTAGAAATGACCCAATCTCTCAGTTAGTGACGCTCATACATCAAAGCTATCTCCTTCAATGCCTAGCTTCTCAGTTCATGAACTACCTGGACATTCCATCGCCTCCAATGCTCAGCCGTATGTCCCACACTTTTCCAACTTCCTGTGATCGAAACTGTAGCACCTGGAACTAATGTACCCATGGCACATGGCATGATTTGCAGCCGATAAATTGAAAGTTGAATATGACACCTCGTATTCGAGGACCCTGAAAGTCGTCCAACAGCCAATCACCGCTTGCTTCCTAGTACGGCAGCAGGCTTGTGATACCCGATTGGGCATTCACTGGTGAGTAGGAGTCATCATAACGCAAATGAAGTTAACCAACCAGTCACGGTTTGTCAAAGGGAGAGTTTTGTTACGCTGCGGAACGTGTACGGAGGATATGACAATTCAAACTTAGAGCCATGATATTGAAACTAGGCTCAATGGAAGCTTTTCGCCTTTCTGGCTAGTGCTTCAGTGATGGTTCGTGCACATGCTAAATGGCATGGTATGTAACCGGTGCTTGTGGACAACGCGCTGTCACTTTAAAGGTGAAATGCCTGACTAAAGTTTGACTGTTGCTATACTCCAGGATTGTGATGCTGGAAGCCAGTAGGCAGACTGATGGTGCTCCGACAAGACAGTTAACCTGTCCAATTTCAGTGCAGTTTGAACCACATTGTTGTTACTCCTATGACTTCGGAAACTAAAGTTTGTTTGTTCTCCATCCCCACCATCCCCTCTTCTCCGGACTATTTGCACTCTCCTCTCACTGGGGCGATGCCAAAACCTGCAAATTTCTTCACACCTCAATTCGGAATTCCCATGATCGTTTTTCCCTGTTCTTCTCAAGATATGTAGAATTGTCTGTTGAGGAAGTAGCTGGGTGACTATGTTGAATAGGTCACCCAATTTCAACGCGAATTTATTAACCCGTAATTCAGTCGTCTTGCACTACAGAATTAGATGATGTTGCCACCGGACGCTACTGCCAGTAAATTGGCATCAGTGGTTAAACTTATAGTTAGTGAATGCTTTATGGAGGAAGGGTCAAGTGTAACTCCTGTTATGAATAGCTGACCGAACCAACGCAATTCAAACCAAGCAGTCAAAAGTGGCCGGTAAATAAATTGCTTGTTTAGATCAAGCTACTTATGAGTAGGTAAAGTAAAAAAAAAAGGTACGGGAAGCTAAGGCTAGAACAAAGATAAATGGCAGATATACTCAAGTCTGTCCACCATCTACATGTGTTATCTGAACTTGTGGCCGTTATTTTGGTCAAGCCACGTGCAGATCCCATAGGTGTAACCGTGTTTGTTACTGGAACCACTCTGAGGCTAGTCTTACCACAGATAGAAATCGAATACCGATATCGACACGTAATATCTGGGGTTAGTTTTCTCATCCGGACATTTCCACAGGATTTTATCTAGGTCCATTCGTCAATGTAAGCAGGAGTGTACCCTAAGCACTACCGTTCTCATGTGCTGTTTTAGTCGTTGTGACAAGAGAATTATGTTCACTGCATTCGGTGCAATAAGCGAGCCTCGGTTTCCAACCGATGGGCTGGAGATAAGGGCAGTTCCGACAAAGCGAAGCCGTGCCCGATCAACCCCAGTCAACTGGGTGCTTACTAATGTTGCACTGTACATCTCACTAAGCGTACCTAGGTGTGTTATTTCTTTAGTGAGGCCCCAATAACCGGAGTAACATAGTATATACTATACGGGAACCACTATTTAGTTGTAACTAGGAGAAACTGGGTTACTATAATTACTTTAGTGGTGTTTTTCTGAGGCACCACAGACAGAGCAATAACTTCAGTGTGAACAGCGGAACATTGAGAATATTTTGACGGTTTTCTGACTGGTTTATCTCGCTATCAGCTGTTTGGAACCTCAAACAACCGGTTAGTTTTAGTCTCCAAATGGTTTAGTTTCTCCATTTTGACCACTAACATATTGAAAAAGCCAAACTCGCAAAAGTAAAAATGTAAACAATGCATAGTTTTAGTTTATGGTCGAAGGAACAATAATTCCACGTTTTCACTTATTCAGAACTGCATTTTCCATTGGACGCCAGATTAGCACAGATATCACCACACTCATCCGGTTAGCAACTGACGTTGTGAGTGATACTCAGCCGATTTATCGTTCACATGGGTGCTGGTGACAGGTTGTTAACTATTAACATTCTAGGCCGATAAAGGCAGAATTCGCTCGTCCGTGTGTCTGATATGTCAGCATTGTCTTGATCAGCGGGTGCACACCTAGGAACACAGGTCGAATCGGAACTATCCTTTGTTCATAGGGGTCACACAACCAGCTGGTCAATTACACCAAGCTTATCAACAAATGGCCTTAACTGTACGTACAGCAGGTCTGTCATTTAACGAACATAAAATATATTAAACTGACGATGTAAAAACCTATGTCAGACAAATAAATTGGTACTTTGTAGCAAGATAAACATCATCTACAGCATCATATGTATAAACAGCTCGCCGGGCCATGAACCTTACATTTTATTCGGAGCCGGCCAAAGTTCCATCCGAGTTTCACGGGTCAGAGTTGAAAGTGGATCCCATGTCACCGGTCGCGAGACATCTCCCTGAAAACGACCATCCCAGTGATCTCACAGATTGTTTCCAAGTTTTGTTGTAAGCCCCAAGTGGCTGACAATTTTTAAGGCCACATTTTAATTAGAAATGATCAACCAACACCAGGTGCACAAAGCTCGTTGACGCAGACTGATCAAGTGACACGGCAAACACATGTCCAGCCTACAACTGTCATTTCTCAACTTTTCACGTAACCATGCAGGTTTTTTCCTCAGTGAATGAATGCGATGAAAAAGGAAAAATAATGATGCAAATCAGATAGAAAAGACTGGGTGTTTTAGATTACCAACTGAATGTTTGGTACTCCAGTAAACTAGCTGGCAAGGGCCTTGTTCGTGAATTACACTACTTATAACGTTGCAAGCGACGGTCGGTTTTTCCCTCCTTATACTCTACTTCAACAACGAAGTGTACATAACCGGCAGAATACACAGACTTGCAAAAGAATTTGGTGTTAGTGAGGGACTAAACGGAAACGCAGCTGAATCCCTCGTTTATGCCATTCATAAAGTGAGTGTCATGCGCTAAGGACAACTCATGTTTCAGTCTATTTTTGACGAAAAATGCACTCATTTGCGAAACATAATAAAACGAGGGAGTCAGCTGGAGTGTCAGGTGAGTATCCCGTGAACACCAACGTCATTTAAAAGTGACTATATCTCACTGGTTGACAGATGTTCTTGAACTCAGAGTAAAAAACGGAATCACTGGTCAAAAATCCCCGAGCTTACCTACAAAATCTACTGGATACTACTGCATAAGCGCCAAACTACTTATATTTGACACAGTAAACAAGACAATCGACAAATCGGCCAGTAGTAACATATCCGTCTGCTAGTGGTTACGCACTCCACTTGGGCTTTCATCCAAACTTGTTACATCATCATCATCATCACCATCATCATCATCATCGTCTCCACTGACAGCAACACCAAATGAGGTTATTGGTGGTTCACTGCGGTACAAACAAGTCAATTTATTTGAATAAAGCTTTATAGTGGAAAGAAGAGAAACGGGGATAGGAGGGACAACTAGTCTAACCCATCACAAGTATCTAAGCTGACTATGCCTCCAACACTCAGTCAGACAACCTCGATAGAGATTGACCTCACTAACATCGATTAGCCGCCATATTGTTCAATGTCCACAGCCAAGGACAAGGAGGGTCACGTGGACCTCAGGCTGGAAGGCGAACAGCACCAACAACGCCCAGACTTTTCGTAACATCTGGCAACCCCTTCTGTCATTTCAAATTCTGCCCACCTCTAAGTTTGTGCCACTCTGAAGTGGGAGGCACACAAAAGAGCGCTCCTCTCGGCAAACATAATACATGGTCCAGCCATCTAAGCTTGCAACGCTGGATGCATTCTTTGAGTGATGTACCCTTTGATTCACGAAAAACCCGCTTCCTGATCACCTCAATCCAAATTCACTCATTCCATATGATTCCAGCCATAGTTCTCAGGCATCGGTGTTCAAAGATATGAAAACATCCCAGATCCTGAACCCGATCTGTCCTTCCAACGAGAGCCAGGATTCGAACCTTGCACACAAATTAGATATAAAAGAATATTTCCATCTGCTTGTCATTTAACTGCCGCATGAAAAGCAATAAGTAAACAACGGCTTTCATTGGCTTAGGAAACTTCTCGAACAATGTGAGAAATTTTCCAAAATTCCCCGTTCTGAACTGAACACAGCATCCCTCTTCGTGGGAACCCCTGTCTAGGAGAAACCAAAACTAATATCTTTGTCATCTAGTTCCCTCTTGCACACTCCACTCGCGAACAGGGAACACCCTGCTTCGCCTACTATTTATAAACTCGCTGAAATTTTTCCGGGTTTGCAACAAAGACATATCACTCACAAGTGAGAGAAAAAACGCGGCATGACGGGGATGGTGGTCCGGATCTACGACTTCCACCTTATTTAGTTTTGAGTATTTTGAAGTTCGAATCGAGGCCGTCAGACTTGTCGATCAGTCAGCTGATGTCTAGCCGAAGCACACCATTGTTGGCTCAAGCTCCGTGTGGCAATGCTGAAAAAAGTATATAAGTGCACCGGGTTTTTGCCACTTCAAACAAGTTACGAGACGACAAATAGTGGTCACTGAATGACTGAAGTTCGCTCACATCGTTTGTGTAGTCTGTGAAGGGAAATAACTTTTCAAGGCAATATTATTCAAGACAGTGATACCCCTACCGTGAGTTGAACAGCGCATCACTGCATTCCGCCGAAAATATCAAGAATTTGTGTCTTAGGAAGCAGAGCGATTGCAAATGAACCCGATTTGGCTACCGTCAGATATGGTGCATTGTTTATCTGCCGATAGATAACCTAGTTGAAACTCATCCCCCCAAAGCAAATTAGCTCATGCAATGAACTAAGAACTGTTCCTAGGAGCTTTGCGGAGTGTTATTCCAGGAGCTAGAGGAGAATACCCAACGACAGTTTGCTCAGCTGATTGCAAACCTACGTGACTCACTGTTTTTCGGCGATATTGATGTTGCATTCACTGAATGGTCCTGTTTGTTTACAAATTTTATGGAGAATGATCTCCACGAGCGGCTACCCTTATCCTGAAAAGGACCACTTCGTTCTTAACCTCGGTGTCAGATGGCCAACGTGCCAGCAACCATGTAAAAAGAAAAGGAAAAATTTCGACCACTTTGTTTCTCAATAGCGAACGCCTTTTCCCAGACCTGGAAATGAGGATACGAGCAGACAAATTCCGAAGGGGGGCCCAATTCCTTGTATTCCAGTATCAAACGTGTGTTCTCCTGTAACAAATGACAGGATGAAGGACCTATGAGCTGAGCTTATTAATTTGAACGCGCAGTCTGTCCGCAGTTGTTTGGCCTTCTCATGAGATTCTCTTTACTTTCTAAAACTAGTTTATGGAATGCGCAAAAAGTTCTCCAACAAGGTTTGTCAAGGCTGCCCTCCATTGAATTCACTGACTGACTTGAAGACGGACTCCAAGAGCTGGTAATGTTGGGACACTGGAACTACACCATTCATATCTACTGTGACCATCCAGAGGTGGTTGGGATACAAAAAGAAAGCCGTGGTGGAAATCCTGGCCGCATTTATCCAAGCCAAGTTGTTAGAAGTGAAAACCTATCCATATCCTATATAGGCGGTAAACTTTCCGTGAAAGTTTCCTGTTGACTATTAGTGAAAGATCAGTTCGTAAAATATTTGCAGTTTATCTGTCGTTTATTTGTCGTGCTCTGTTTAAAGACCAAATGTACGCCGACATCCAAATATGTGCAAAAGCCCTGCCTCTAAAAGGTTACTTCAAATATAATCCAGTAATCAAGAGGCAAAAAAGTGAAAGAGGGGTGAACAGTCTTCTTAACCATATACTTCATCGGAAATACCTAGAAAAAAGCGTCATATGCAATCACTGTTAACCTACTTGCTGGTTTAATCGCCCTTATAGGTCAAAGGAATAACAATAATAATAACTGTTCAGCCGTAACACCCTTTCGGTGCCTAGCTGCCATGCCACCCCAGGGAAGCACGAGGGCTGGGATATTTCCAGGTTGCCCGAGCCTAGACAGAGGAAGTCGAGAGGCAGAGGTCGGCTTCGAACCACGGACCTTTCGATCAGTAAGTCCGCGCTCTAATCACTTGAGCCATCTCGCACCCATAGGTCAAAGGAAGCCCGGTGCTCACTACCTACTGCGTGAATAGGTTATTTCGTGGTTCCACTTCTACAGAAACCTCATCTAACTTGGTGAGAATTCTAATGTTTTCTCATGATTTGGCTTTACCAAGCACCCCTGATCGCCAAGTTCAATAACCGATCGGCTCTCAGCTAAATCACTCGCGTCTGGCCCCTTATTTTTCACTGTCTGCTAGTGATAATTGCTTGCTCTGATACAGAGCTGGTTCTTCATTGTAAAGTGGATTAGTTTAGCTATGTGTTTGTGCATCTTTGTATTTTCATTTCGCAGAAGAATTTTAGTTACACCCATACTACTTATAACACTACTGGTAGGATGTGATTCATCATGTTGCAGATCATTGAAAATGGCAGCTCTTGCTCGACCTAGGTGGCGTGACGTTTAGTGCTTTTGGTATACAAATTAAGAATACGATACCTGTTCCTGTGCGTTTCGCTTTAGCTCGATCCGTTTGGCCGAAAGGTAAAGACAGTGTACAATCATTTCGTAAACACACTGATGTATCGACAAATCGTGTCCAATTTTAAGCGTGGAACACAACAAAGCACAATATTGATTCCGCAGGACGATATCTAAAGCGATTTCTCTTTTGTGTTTGACTGGTAAGATTAAATCTGTTCAAGGGGAAAGGCAAGCAAATATCAAGTCCTTACCTTGCTGGTTGGGGCGTAAAAAAGTAGAACATTTCAGAACAGCTGGGGCCTGAAAAATGCAATATGGTCGAGTAAGAATACAAAAAATCTTAGCAAGACTACGGTTTGGTCCAGCATGTACACACCAGGAAGTTTTTTAGGAGCAAGCGTCGGAACTTCGATGTTAAGTCAGATGTGTCGATTTCAGAGACTAGTCAGAATGATCGCGTTCTAGAGAGTCACCATCACTGTTTTCACTTGGCGCCACTTTTGCACAGAAAGTATCGCCACTGAAGCTGAAGTTTCGTTCATAAAATTGAATCACTTCGGTATTTACCCACATGAAGTTGAGTGAAGGTGTGTTCATCTGCAGCAACGGGGCTTTGAGGAGTCTTGGATTTCCACATTACTTTCATCGTACAAGTTCTATGAAGAGACCGTTTCCCACTTTGGAATCAGCAGTCATCTTCAGAGCTACATTGGTCAGGAAGACACAAAGTCATGTTAATGAGGGATCACTTCTTGACAAATCCCCGAGTGATTTTTACTCCGTCAAACAATTTCACGGAGTCCGAAAAATTCAAACCTCAAAGGCTTCATTTAGTCCAAAGATTGAAGACCATCAGGATAAACCTATGCTACTGAGAAGCCTTTACTCGAACAGCCAGTTACCGCGTATGATCACGTGATAGTGATCCTCTGTTTGAAGGATGAGTGGCACTATCTCCTGGCTAAGTGAGAGTTAGTCACACTGTTGATCAGTAACTCGCCACCGAAAGGTTAAGTGTTTAAACTACTAGCGGGGAGGTCGTGGGTTCGAGACTCCCTGAAGGAAATTCGTGAGATGCACACTGCTGCTGATTCGCAGTTAGTATGAGATAATATTTCAACACAGAATAACTTTGCTGAGAGAATGAAATCTCCAGTAGGAAACAGTTTGCTTCTAAGTGTCCAGTTTTATCCGATTCAATTTTAAATCTGGTTTGACTACATGACATTTGCCCACCACCAAAATAAAGTCCAAAAAAATGAAAGATTGTGATTTCGGCTGCTGCGAATTTCCCTTCGTTTCCCGTCCGTGTTAAAAACCAACCAGACAATCTCAGCGGTTTACGGCTCAAGTTTTATCATCGCCAAATATGGCCATTCGTTCGTCTACATTTGTGTGCTGGGACCTTGTCGGATGAGATTCGCAGCAGACGCCGAATCAAGCCCACTTTCTCCGATAAGATGCTCAGCTTTGTCTATTTTAATGCTGTCCACAGATGTAGGTGTCTTAGTTTTGATCGTTTTCCTCGAGAACACAAGGGTCCTTCGCACTACCCTCCGCTTATCTTTCCACTCTTTACCGAGTCTTTCTTCCCTCATTGTTGTCAGTCATAAAGATGTGTGCCTGTACACTTCAGTGAATGATAATGCTGGTTTGTTTGAATCGATGGCCTTTGTCGTGAACTCTCGCGCTTGAAGTTCTCGCTAGACTGGTGTACGCAGGCTAAAGACGACGGTTCGGGAGTAGATCTTATTTACTTGGAATTCTTTGATGGTACATGAGCTACAGTTAGTTGAGGAGTAAGCAGACACGACAAACAGACATCGATCAACTTTTCCGTTGTGAGACTTCTTCACAGACGTTGCCAGACGAACCGCCCAGAGGCGACTATCAATGGGTATTCAGGCAAGCAAGGATCTTTTCGCCCTGTACCTCAGAATGATACCAACCCCTGCACATCCTGCCGCAGCAGCCTCTGGGTCACCAGAGGTGAGCAGCCGGAAGCGAGTGGAGAGTGATGGGGCGGTTATCTCAACCACTGTGCTTGCATAAGGACGATTAAAATCCTCAACCAAAGTCTTTGGCTCAAAAGTCTAACCACAAGGCAGCGGTGTTTGGCGGAAATGCAAATACATTACGATTCCTACGGAACAAGTCGCCACATGTTCTAACCCTCCCCTTGGAGGACCAGGAGATTGTGTTCGTCAGACCGCTAATCATTGACCGATCTGGTGTGAGAGACTCTGCGAGTGTCGAGCGGACATTCCCCACTATGGCTCAATGGATTGCCGAGGTACACAAACCTACAACTCAGGGTAAGGTTCGGTCTCTTTGTGACTGTCAGCGCTTGTATGATCTGTTTGTCTGTATTTCGGAAGAGACTGTCCCAGACAACTGGGGGGAGTCGGTGATAGTGCACATTTCCAAAAAGGGGCTCGTATTGAGTGTAGCAACCACAGGGGAGTCAGCTTGACCCCGGTCGTAGCTATTGACGTAGCTGTTGACGCCATTTGTGCTATGTCGCCTTATGGTGGCTCGTGAAACACTGACTCGAGCGCAGCAAGCGGGATTCCGACATTGTATGGATGGCGCTGACCAAATCTTCACAATCTGTCTGGTGACAGAACAACGCCATACGTACAAACGTAATTTTAGTATTTCTGGATTTCCAAGGCGCATTCAACTCGGTCGACTGGTCTATTCTCCTTGACACACTGCCCATCAAGGAATGCCCCGACAGTTTGCGGACATAATACATTCTTTGTATTCTCAGACTTCCGAACGTGTGAGAGTACACGGAGAGCTCTCCAAAAGCTTTCGTACACAAAGTGGTGCCCTCTTCCATTCTTATTTAATTCCGTGATCCATGTGAAAATGAGACGAATGCTGGAAGGACTTCAAAACCCCAATGTTCAGATAGCCTCTGACAAGAACCTTGTCGATCTGGAACATGCAGACGATATCATTCTCGTCTTCGAAGAGAAGACGAAGGCGCAGGCGTTTTTGGATGAACTGTCCTTTGGTATGTACTTTGCACCCATAAAGTGTAAGGTCATGCTCGTGGAGATGCAGTCACCAAAAAGGCCACTTACAATCCAGGTGGAGGCACTCGAAATTGTGGTGTATTTTACGTACCGTGGAAGTTGTGTTACTTCTGATTGTTGATAATGTGTAGTTCGGATGCATTAAGTGGTAACTGATCAGATGGCTGTTGATCTGTTTGCCGAGCTTGGCAATTGATTGGCAAACGCCTCGTTACCATTCGAGGAGACATCTTCAGAGCGATGTTGTGTGGGTTCCCACCCAACAACCATCTGATTACAGTGTCACAGATGAGGTCAATGCACGAATCTGTAAGGTTCGGGTCGCGTTTGCTGAATTGAGACACCTATGGTGTCAAAGTGGTGTATCCCTGAATCTTAAGGACATGTGTATCAAGCTACAGTACCGGCTGCTTTGTTGTATGGCTATGAGACTTAACCTGTTCGAGTAGCGGAACTGAGACATCTTCAGTTGTTCGACAGTCGCTGTCTGAGGACCATAGCTCGTCTAGATTGGTGTCGGCGAATCCGTAAAGGGGCAGTTAGAAAGCAAGTTTCCGCTTGTGCAACGAGTACTTCCATCAAAGAATGTGTCCAGCAACAGAAGCTGTTTTGGTTAGACCATGCTTCGCGTATGTGGAACCATCATTTTCCGAAGAGGATGCTGTTTTCCGTGCCCAGTTCAGATTGGCGGAAGCAAGGAGGTGGCTAACGCTTGGCTGCTATCGGTGCTATTCGCCTTCCAGGATGGGGACTACATAAAGCCCGGTGCGCCTCGTTGGAGATATGGCTGCTGATCGATGTCAGTGGCGTTAGTGTTTTCGGTTTCTATCCAGGTTGCTTGAATAAGTTTCTGAAGGTGTAGGTACCTCGTAATTATTGTAGTAAGGTTGCACTATGTCCATTCGCCCGTCCACCTCTATACTTTTCTTCACCATAAGGCCTTCAAATAAATCACGGGTGCACGGCAGCGAAGCATCAGTGTTGAACACTGATGTCATGCTGTCCGTGATGATGATGATCACTTGGGATTCTTCCAAGCTTTCGATAGAAATGTTGCAAGCCGGAACAAATTCAACCCCGTTGAACTGGATACAAGATTAGCTGAAGCCTCGAAACTTAATGGTACGAGATAATTGTCCTGTCCAATTTCAGTTAATTGTGTAGGTTCAGTTCTAGCAACTCCTTTTCACCCACTTCTAATCAACGACCTGGTGATGAATTTATCATCTTCGTCTTGACTACCGAAGTCAAAACTTGGTGATCAGTCCGGACAATGGACGATAATATATATATATATATATATATATATATATATACTAAAACCAGACTGCCCATGTGTTTTCTCTGAATTGTGCGGAAATCTCTTTTTAGATTAGCAGATAGTGAAAAATGTCAGTGACCCATGTCAAACACTTCTGGTGCTCTTAAAAACGCACCATCTCCGAAACCGTTATCCAAGTTTGTCGCTCAACCAGTCAACGGAATTTTCACTACAACCATTGGAATAGTCATCCTGATGACATTGTTTCTCCCCTGTTGTTGCAATAAAAGGAAGTCGACTTTCTCAGATTTCATTCACGAGTAGAAGCCATAGTGTTTTCCGTAACTTCTATCCCCTGACGGTATCCAACCCCATACTACTCCATCCAAAGGATTGCTTGAACAACCTGGTCCGATTTTCCCCGTTTCACACAATGATACTATAACGACCCGTCCTGGCTGTGCGCGAGCGAAACCCTGACTTGCGTCTTTCGGTCATCTTCATTTCGTTCATTGAGGAGTCATTCGTACACGGCTCGGATTGTATATCAGCATGACATGCGTAACAATTCCTTCTATGCATATTCTCACTTTCGTATCTGGGTTAGCTACCGAGTTATATATTGTTAAGCCAAAGGCAAAACCGGGTTGTTCACTTCGAGAGCATACTGTACCAGTGAGAGCTGACCAAGACCAAGAGTACTTCAGATGTGGTTTTCGAGTACCATCAGTTGAACTCGTGAGCATGGCGCCTGTTCAGTGAAGACCAGAGGATCTTCTAAATAGGATTATTGTACTGAATTTAATGGTGTTTCGTACACAATACGCCTAGTGACGTCACTATGTATGGTATGGAAATCAGTCGCAAATTCAGTAACTAGATCTCTTGAGTCATCTGTCGAATGTTCTAAGTTGACCGGGAGAGGAGAAATTCATGAGCAGTAACTGGTACTGATTGCGCCTCGCACGTCTGACAAAGGACTGCGGTTATTCAGTGGTAATTCGCTGTTTTATGCGCCATAAGAATAAGAAACTAATGAAGTGACGCAAGTAATCAGAGTTCATGACCGTGTCTGCTATGCACTAGCACTATACCGCACATAGGTATCGGATAGTAAAGTCACCGGGACAGCATATCAGCGATAGCACCAAATTTGAAGAAAAAACTACAGCTGGAGATTCATCGTCCCAAACCTGGTTAGAACTGAGTGAATACATTTAACTTAAACTGAAACAGGTATTCTTTCCTTCCAACCATTAGCCTACACAATTCTACCAGAAAATCAATATGTGAAGCTTCACAACGACTGATCCACCGGAGAAACTGCCAACAGACGACGGAAACAGGCAAAGCAGCGTGGTGCGCATTCGAACCTGCTTGGCGCAGGCGATCCTAGTGCTGAAGCCAACACCCACCGAATGTCTGAACGTCAACCTTAAACCTAACCTGCCATTGGCTTCCAGTAACCAGGCTACACGAACAGGCCGATCAGCCATTGGTCTAGAATTTCAAGGACAGACAAGGCGAGAGGCTATAGGCGTCTCGAAGGTCGTTACCAACAACATACTTAAACAAGTACGTAGGGTGACCTTCCGACCGAATCTTCCGTCGATTCTCCTTTCCCTGTGTTCTGCTGCGACGTACCAAGAATGCCAGCCGTTGGAATCGATTTGGGTACGACATATTCGTGCGTTGGAGTGTTCCAACATGGAAAAGTAGAAATCATTGCCAACGATCAAGGAAATCGCACAACACCTAGCTATGTTGCGTTCACGGATACCGAACGACTGATTGGCGATGCCGCGAAAAATCAAGTCGCGATCAATCCAAGCAACACTGTGTTCGATGCGAAAAGGCTGATCGGTCGGCGATTCGATGACCCATCGGTGACGTCTGATCGTAAACATTGGTCTTTCGAAGTGATCCAAGAAGGTGGTAAGCCAAAGGTTCGTGTAGAATACAAGGGGGAGACCAAAACATTCTCGGCAGAGGAGATATCTTCAATGGTGTTGACGAAAATGAAGGAGACAGCCGAGGCATACCTGGGTACGAAGGTGAAGGATGCTGTGATCACTGTTCCGGCTTACTTCAACGACAGCCAGCGTCAAGCGACAAAGGATGCGGGTGCCATTGCTGGCCTGAACGTTTTGCGAATCATCAACGAACCGACAGCTGCTGCGATTGCTTATGGTTTGGACAAGAAGGTGGGTGGAGGTGAGCGACATGTGTTGATCTTTGATCTCGGTGGTGGTACGTTCGATGTTTCCATTCTTACGATCGACGATGGTGTTTTCGAAGTGAAGTCGACGGCCGGTGACACGCATTTGGGTGGTGAGGATTTCGATAATCGAATGGTGAGTCATTTTATTCAGGAGTTTAAACGCAAGCACAAGAAGGACATTTCGGACAACAAACGTGCTGTCCGTCGCCTTCGGACTGCGTGTGAACGTGCTAAGCGCACTTTGAGTTCGAGTGCGCAGGCGAACATTGAGATTGACTCTTTGTACGAGGGTATTGATTTCTACACGTCCATCACACGTGCTCGGTTTGAGGAGCTGAATGCAGACCTGTTCCGTGGTACGCTTGACCCGGTGGAGAAGGCTTTGCGCGATGCGAAGATGGACAAGAGTGAGATTCATGACATTGTGTTGGTGGGTGGTTCGACTCGAATCCCGAAGGTGCAGAAGCTGCTTCAGGATTTCTTCAATGGTAAGGAGTTGAACAAGTCGATCAATCCGGATGAGGCGGTTGCGTATGGGGCTGCAGTTCAGGCTGCGATTCTCAGTGGTGATAAATCGGAAGTTGTGCAAGATTTGCTTCTGTTAGATGTGGCTCCTCTGTCGTTGGGTCTGGAGACGGCTGGTGGAGTGATGACTACTCTGATTAAGCGGAACACCACGATTCCCACGAAACAGACGCAGACGTTTACGACGTATTCGGACAACCAGCCTGGAGTATTGATTCAAGTGTATGAAGGTGAGCGTGCGATGACTCGTGACAATAACCTGTTGGGCAAATTCGAGCTGTCGGGTATTCCTCCGGCCCCACGTGGAATACCACAAATCGAGGTGACTTTCGACATAGATGCTAACGGTATTCTGAATGTGTCGGCGGTGGACAAGAGCACGGGTAAGCAGAACAAGATAACCATCACGAATGACAAGGGTCGTTTGTCGAAGGATGAGATTGACCGGATGGTGGCAGATGCGGAGAAGTACAAGGCGGACGACGAACACCAGCGTGATCGTGTGGCAGCGAAGAACGCATTGGAGAGTTACGCTTATTCGATGAAGCAGACTGTTGAGGATGAGAAGGTGAAAGATAAGATTTCGGAGTCGGATCGTAAGTTGATCAGCGACAAGTGTTCTGAGGTGATATCTTGGGTGGATGGGAATCAGACGGCCGAGAAGGATGAATATGAGCACAAGCAGAAGGAGTTGGAGAAAGTGTGCAATCCGATCATAACGAAGATGTACCAGGCTGCTGGTGGTGGTGGTGAGGGTATGCCTGGTGGTATGCCCGGTGGATTTCCAGGTGGTTTTCCTGGTGCAGGAGGTGGAGCTGGTTCCGGTGGTGGTGCCCGCGGCCCAACAATCGAGGAAGTGGATTAATTCCTGTGGTTATGCATCCATTTAGTTTCACCTACATTCAATATACGAGTGGTTCATTTAACGGCTTTCTTTTCTCGTATTTGAGCTGGCGGTGTTTAAGTCTCATTAGATTATGTTTGTCGTATCTAATTCGCTGAGGTGTGTTATCATCATCAGCTGCAGTTGTAGCAGCCCCTTCACCAACATACATGACTGTACAGCTCACCGCCACTCACTAGATCACGAGATCTGTTCTTTTTTTGCACTAATATCAGAGCCCGTGTCGACCAGAAAGCGGAGGCCGGAGTTCCTATCTAAGAGAAGGAGACAGCGAGTGTTGTAATCTAGGGGCAATAGTGAGCTGTGTAGTCAAGTGAGTCACAGTCGTGTAGCGTGATTTGTGAGTGTAGAAAAAAGAACAGATCTCGTGATCTAGTGAGTGGCGGTGAGCTGTACAGTCATGTATGTTGGTGAAGGGGCTGCTACACAGTAATCGCATGCTGTCGTGCAGTGTTTAGTGCTGCCACAGTTTCGTTCACCAATGATTTAGGGAGATGGGGTAGGCAGCTGCGCATTTGAGTCGATAGCTAATATAATTGCTGCATAACTATGGGGTCGTCAGTGGACTTTTAATTGGAGAGCTTCAGGCGGGCAGGTATGCTTTGAAAACAATAGCTGAGTCGTGTAAACAGAAGAGTGGTGGTGCATGTGTGACACTCACGGAGCCCAGCTTTCGTTCCATTTGATGTTCAGGGGCGGTCCGTTGCGTCAGTCAACTAACCACCCATGGTCCGCGTAGGTAATTGACGTGCTTCTTGGATGGCGGTGTTGCTGATTGCACTTGATTTTTTGGCCTACTCCTCAGCTGCCACACGGCAGTATTCGCCGAGCATTATAGGTACAAGGTGCCAGTCGGGTCAAACGTCTCATAGCTCGAATGAACCCCCGGACGACAGCGATCGGCTCGACTGGTCGGAGGGGGGCGTTGCTGTTGCTCCCTACACTTCTTTGCCTGCATTTTTGCGGCTTGTGGGCGCAACTGCGCGCCGAAGTAAATGGTACCAAACTGCCGTCGGTCGGACTGTAGTACACTAACACTTGAGGAATTAATAGGTTGTCTGAATGCTTTCGGATGTTTGGCTAACTTTGAAAAAAATCCATGTCAGCTGAACACAGTTATGACTCAAATCTTTCCTTAGGATTTGTTGACTGATGTTACATTTTCCAAGCTATGAAGCGATCGTTCTAATGCGGGGAAGCCAACGATGCTAGGATTGCATTTTGTCCATAGCTAGGTTTGTGTGGAATCATCCGGCCGAGAACCTCGGTCGCGAGTGCAATACACGGAACTGTGACCCATTTGCCACTTTCGTTTTTTCTCCCCATCCAGTATCGCTACCTCGCATATCAGGGCACCGGCGCTTATTTCGTCTTTTGGACGTGAACAGGCTCTAAAGGCTGTTCCTCCTTCCGGCTGAAGCCACAACAAAAGGGCATTGGTTGTAGATTTTGCTCATAACCCCCACGAGGCCCGTTTCCGCGGCCTGGCCGTCGATCATTCATTTAAGGTGCTGAAATCAAAATTGGGACCAGTGCTGACGAGGTCATTTAGTGAACCCAGACTCGACCGAATTGGTTTGTGTGAGTTGTAGCTAAAAGATGATGGCGCGTACGGTGGAACGCGTTCGAACTGTATATCAAAAACCTATTTGCGGGCGTGTGTGTATGGTGAGCTAAGAACTTCCCTACAAAAAATCCTGTCCGACATGTATGTATGCCTCCTACATTCTTGTGCAACTTCGTCACTGACGAAGTAATTGGGCGAACGCTGGAAAATCTTTCAAACCCTGGTGTTCAAATCGTCGCTTGTGAGAACCTTGTCAATCTGGAGTACGCGGACGGCATCACCCTCATCTTTGAAGACCAAGGCGAAGCACAAGCCCTGTTGAAAACACTGACTACAGTAATAACATCTTTAGGCGTGCGCGCTGCACCTACAAAATGCAAAGTCATGCTCTATTCTGTGAATATGTTCCTTGCAATTTAAGGAGAAGCACTGGATGTTTAAAATACATCGGTAGGTACATTATTTCTGACGGGAAAGTGTCTGGTGAAGTCAGTGTACGAATTTAAGAGGCTTGAATCACCTTGGCGAGTTTGCGTCACTTGTGACGTCAACAAGGCATACCACCGGATTTCAGGGATCGCGTGCACCAGGCTACAGTAAGGGCAGTGTTATTGTATGGTTGCGGGACATGGTTTCTGCGTACAGATGATGTGAGACATCTTTGTATTTTTGATCACGAAATGTTGGTGGTGTAAATGGCGTCAAGGAATTGGTAACGAGGTAACTAGAAAACGGGATTTGTTTGTGAAGCGAGTGCTTCAGTTTCGGGCAACATCCAGCACCATCGGCTGCGGTGTCTCGGGCGCAACTGAAACATGATCTGCCGAAACGAGTGTTGTTCTCTGGACCTCTTCAGAATGAAGCAAACTGCAGTGGACAACGTATGACCTGACAGAAGGATGCGAAACAGAATAAGAAGTGTGGGTGTAGTTGGTGTGGTTCACCTTCCAGGACGGGATCCCCGTGCCCCCTGTGCCTGGCTGGATACAACACAAGAATGACGATCGACGGATGTCAATGGCGTTCGTGATCGCACTTTATTTTGAGACTGTGTGCTTGAACGTTTGAGGGTGGAGGTACTTCAGATTGCTTGCGGTAGACAAACCCCAGGTTCCTTCTTCACTCACTCTTTTGTCTTCCTTTCCCTTTCCCTTCAACTATGATTAGATAAACTTTATGGATGTACTTGAATGGAGCATCAGTGTCAGCACTGATATTGCTGTCCCTGACAATGATGGGGGTTCTCTCAGAAAAGAAGGGGAAGGTCACATGTGCTCCTGTGGAATGAAGAAGCTCGTTAGATTCGATGCTGGTCGGATGGAAAACCGCGGAACGAATGTTTCATGTATTCAATTGATTCGGCTTCCGAGAGGTCCTCACACACAGGCCAATGGTGGTGATGTCGGTATAATTATTATATGGCTGCCAAGCGTCATTCTTCGCCACGTTTTTTTGCAGTCCGTGATGAGGATGTTGAGAGGCAGACTCATTCTGTGTTCCACGGACTACACAAAGCTCCCATGTGTTGAGTCGTTACGAAAGTCAGAGATATAGGAGCTTAAACGTTTAGCAACAGGAAACTGAGTTTCTAGGCGAAAATAACTTCGGTAGGCCCAACTTCTCTAAAATACTCAAGATGACTGCAGAAGGTTCCTATGCACAATATCCGCAAATTGACACGAGCTGCTGTTAGACATACATTCGACCTACGCGTCGAAATTCGCCTAATGGTTACATTAGTAATACCAAAAAGGAGCCTACCTGCAGACTACCTGGATGCTAGGTAATGCGCAGTCTCGCGAATTCGATGACCGAGGAGACTGCAAAGTGACTTTACGTTAAATGGATACTAGTTGGAATGACGCGAACTTCTAACTACCTGAGCATGCCTCAAGAAGAGACGAATTGAGGAAGGTCAGTATCGACGTCCATGATGTCATACATGCACTGTGGCTCTTCGTTGTGAAAATCCTTTAACAGTATTCTTATCCGATCGGTTGTAGCAACGGGGATGAAGTTTACCTCTGTGATTTCTGAAGCGTAAATTTAAGCTTGAGACCCTAGTGAACTGAGCAGTGTAAGTGTTTTGCGTGACATATCAGTTTCCTCACGATTAGCAACCGTTCGTAACCAGGTCCACAATCTTTACACACACAGAATACTTTGTGTCTCAAAACACAACACATGACAGTATCACAGATGAAATGTTCAAGATGCCCAATTTCCAGCGAAGTACATTGAAAAGCAAAAATCTCTCAAAGTTGATAGCTTATTCCAAGTTTTATTGCCTACCAACGTGGCATCTAACTTGAAGCACTTCGTCATCGTCAGCGACGTACTACGACGTACAGTGGTTCTAGCTGCCATTTTTTCGTTCACATAAGATTTTGGGAGATGGGCTAGGTAGCTGCTGGTAGTAGCTGATATAATTGGTGCGCGAATATAGGGTCGTCTGTGGACTTTTATTCGGGGGTGGAGGAAGCTATAGATTGAAGGCAATAGATTGGATAGACAAGCGCTTAAGATTCACCGTTTCACCTCACTTGGAATCCTTACGTTTGTGATATGACAAGTTACTGAACACAAGGTAAATGTGTCAGTGTACATATTCATTCTACGAAGTAGCTCCCAAGAGTAAACCTCTCCCACCTCGTGTAAGTTGATTATATTACCTGAGGTCTTCAGCTGAAGTGTTCACCGAAAAAACAGAGCTAACGGAAAAAACGTAAAAGCTATCATACTGAAATAACACGATTGTCCGTGAACTGTAGCTCTTGTAGCAAGGTAGTGAAACTGTTACAAGTAAGGTTCAAGGTCAAAGTTTTGCCCTGAGGCAACCATATTTCGATTGCTGAACTGTCATACTATCATTGGTGCAGGGGGATACAAGACTAATAATCCGGGAACGGGTGGAAGAAGTAAACTCCACTGATGCAACTTGTAAATCAGAAAAAATCTGCCAAGTCCGAAATGGGAAATTCCCTATTTAATGGGAGCCAAAAAACGCAAGGCTTAGCACACCCTAGCCTGGGGCACCGTTTGCATACTTTTTCATCGATCATCTTGTCGGTAACGTCAATCGATCAGTAGGCAATGATGTTATTGGAGGCTAATACATCATCATCATCATAGTGTTGAGTGTGCTCTGGAAGGTTTAGAATTCTCTACTGGAAAACCATTGTCCATAGGATACAATGAGATGGGGATATTGATGTTTCTCTCTTCGAGTTAAAACTGACACTGACAAGAGTTGAGCACTGGTTAATCGATGGAATAAATAGAAGCAAACAAACAAGAACGTGCTGGGATGAATCATTTCAGGGGAGCATGGTAAGCAATCGGTAACGTTTCGGTTTTGATACAAAAGCTTCATCAGGCCCAGTGAGCAGGTCACCATGTTGACCAGGTTTTAAGGCTACATATCAAATTTAGTATGAAGGTAGAGTCAACTTCGGGCACACTGGCCTTCTTAGACTGCATGACCCATAAGGTTGGGGGAATAAATACCACAGTGAATGAGAAGCCAACTTACACTGGGGCGATTTTGAACTGCTCGTCTACCCATCCGAAGCCGGTATTCGCTAGTGTTGCTTCATCAAAGTTTAGGCGTGTGAGGGCTCTGTGCACAGAAGAAGTTGATCGAACAGCGGCCCAAACTGAAGTATAGAACAAACTTTCCAGTAGCGCATATCCAGCTAGTTTGAACAAGCACCCTATAAACCAGGGAGATCGAAGGTCATTTGAGGGATTCCAAACACGGTTAACGTAAGAGTAACTTTCCAAAATGGGGACACTGCGTTGTGCTCTGGTGCAGTTGAAGGATGGTGTAGCGGTGAACAGAAACGGGGACTGTGTCTATGTCTCACTAAGCCTTATATAGGGCAGACAGCACGGGAGAAAAATAATCAGGCCGCCGAAAAACGCAGATGAATATCGAGCATTATTGAAAGACTCGGCAATGGCGGAACATGCACTGGACATGGAATACAAAATAGATTTAGAAATATGTTACAATTTTGAGGCGGGGACTACGGTCCGCACCACAGATTGATTGCCGAGGCGGTGGAAAGCACCAAGCATCCCAGTGTAAATAGAATAGAAGGCGTAGAACTGATAAGGGTTTGGAGGACGGTTTTAGATCAGTCGAGCTGACAGGTGTTGGTGTGCGGTTATTAGAAAGTGGAGTCATCAACACAAGTAGCTCAGATCTGAAGTGTACTTAATCTCACCCACACTCCCCCCCGCCAACTAAATTATCGTACAAGCCAACAAAAACCAACGAAAGCTACCAGTGAAACCCAAGGTAAATCATCAGTTGAAGCACCTTGAACCAGAAGATCAAAAAACAATCCCGATCAAAATAACTTCAAATCCTTGCAACCCATAAACCGTAAGATTTAGGCAACCAAACTAACCGACGAGTCTCTTTAACTGACATTCAACACTGATCTAATGTACTAATCTGAAAAGACCTTACTGATTCGTTCTCCGTCTGTCTTAAAACCTGGTCAGTTTGGTGGCTTGCTCATATGATCCGATGAGGCTTATGTGCCGGAAGCGAAACGCTGCCCAGTTAAAAACTATCGATTGCTTACCAGGCCCTTCTGAAACGATGATTTCTCAATCGGTTCCAAACTTTTTCCAATTGAGCTGGTGAATATAATGAAAGAATCGAAGCGGGTTCGCTATGTAAGTGATAAAAAGCTTGGCTGTTCATCAGGCTTGTCAGTTTTGGGGGATTAGGCGGACGTTGATCATGACCCCTAAGATGTCCGGTAACGAGGTCAAGTTATTGATCGCGATGCCCAAGCGTCGGAATTTAAAACAGACGGGGGCGGGAACTGGCGTGCAGTTGGGACAGAAAGCTTGAACAGGAAAAGGGCATGGTGGATTGTGATAACATTCAGAATGCGTTAAATTGGGTATTTTAATTAGTAAAATTGGACAGATTTCCACTGAGACGAATGAAACAGTACATGATGACCCATTGAGCTCAAAGACTCCCATTTCGAAGTCAGCTCCAAATGAATCGTCGCACATTTCGATAGGAATTCCAGTGGTTTGACCGTAAAAGAAATGTGATGATGATGCCTGTGCTTTAAAATTAAATGCTTATTAGTCGGATCCATTTCATATAACGTTGAGCAAAATCGAGTTTTCCACACCAAACATTTGCAGAACAGTCCATCAGAAGCATCATCATCATCAAAGACAGCAACATCAGTGTTGACACTGATGCTTCACTGCCGTAGATTATGGCATAGATTATGGTCACCATGTCATCGAATCGTGAAAGGAAGGGTTTTAGAGTCAGTGACGAACGCAAAGTAGCCCACTTTTGGAGGTGGCACGTTTTGCAAGCATGGGCAAAATCGTCCTTGGGTGTCTTTTTTCAATATTTTACAGTACTATACACATGGGTGGTTGCACACGCGACCGCTTTCGGTAGTTTGGACTGACCTCTTGTCTAACACCAGAGCAGCTGTCAAGCCTGAATGCAATCAGTACAGACTATTATGACCGCACATCGATGCAGTCTACGTTCACTGCGAATGCGTTCCATTAGCACTGGCCTATGTTCAGAGCCTTACCCGCTGAATGACGAGGCCTCTATAACACTGTTCTGTAAAGAGGTCACAGGGGAAAAGTACTATCTTGGCCTCTCCTAGAAAATGGCTATGGGGTTTGACATTGATTTTGGTCCGACATTGCTGTATTAGGTTGCGGAAGACTGTACAAAGGAATTTTTCGCTGAGTTTGTCTCTACAGTGGTATGAAGCGATTAACCACTCGCACTAGCCGTCACCAGAAGCTATGGCCATTGCTCCAAAACCTTAGGTACTGGATTGTCTCTGTTCAAAGTATCTGCATGTTTTACCTGTTTGTATGTCATTTTCGACAGTTGAACTACCGTAATTTCCGTCTGCCTTCAAATTTTTTCCCAGTACAAACGACAAGTGGCAGAAACTAGTAAAATTTTGCATAACTACTCTAAGAATTATTCTGAAAATGTAGCCATTATTCCAAAGTATCCTTTCGATATAAGATCAACTGGTTGGAATTTTGCGTGCTTACTGTTGGGTTTTGAAACATCTGCCTTACACAGCTGTTCAGCATCTTACGTTGAATTCGTGAGTCCATTGACAGCCTGGTGGTGCACCGAACATCCAGCTGGACTGTCACTCTCTGTCTCTGTCAGCGTCCGATGCACTATTCACCATCCAGTTTGTCTCAGAAATAGTTTTAGTATAAGGGCAACTTAAGCTGGATGGTGTTCAGTACAATGTGAGATTTTGCGTACTAGTAATCGATCCGTAAGACCGAGCCTTAGAGTTAAGACCAATGTTCAGCATGCTTATCTGTGTCCTGGATTTTCGTGGGAATGGCCTGATTGCGGCATAATCTGTCTTGTAGGCATTGCTGCAGTAATAACTTCAGTGTTGTTTGTTCACCGTATTTCACTCCAATGAGTACACATGGTTTTGAATTCCTCCGACAGTTGAGTGAAATAAAGAAATCTCGCTCCGGAAGTGCAATAAAGCAGCAAATGTCTACCGTGTGTACGTCATTTCTGTTTGTATGAATCCGTGTCACGTCACGGCGTGTGGTAGTCATCAGTACATCACCTTTGCCCCAGTATGGCATGGGCTCAGTGAGTGTTTCTTGCTTCTGGTGGTTCATCCCTGAAGATTTGGTCAGTTATTGACCCCTATACCAAGCAGATAATTGCATTCCTAACACTATTAGAAAACTTTTTTTCATCAGAACGTGATCCCTCTGTGGAGCTGGCGTTCGTTTTTGTGGCCTGATAGTGGTAAAGTTGTTACTGAACGCACGCGGCCACCCTATTCACTCTATAAAGATCAGGTTTGGAATAACTTGTGGGACAAATTTCAACTACCAGATAGGGCACTCAGTCAGCCGTAGCTAATTTACATGCCGCTTCCGTATCTGCATTCCCACCGAATTTCGCCGCCGGGGCCCTAGCACAGTTCCACGATGAACATCCAGGGATAAGCCACATGAAGGCCCTTACCCACAGCTATGTTTACTGGCCCGGTATGGATAAGCACATGGAGCAGGTATGTCGGAGTTGTTTC